>JBCEWC010006495.1:0-22954 GCA_038996855.1 Solanum aculeatissimum
GTAGTAGTAAGTATTTGGTAGTTTGGTAGTGAAGTATGTGGTAGTGTATTTTTTATTTTTTCTATTTTAGCATAATAATTTTTAGCTTGAGTTTTTAATATTATTATTTCTCTATGTTCATAGCTTGAGTTTTTAATATTATTATTTCTCTATGTTCTTCACGCTAGAACTCCTAAAATTATTATTGACTAGGTTATTTTCTTTATTCTCTGATGTCTTTTTCAAATTTTTTTAATATTTTCTTTCTCGATGAACCATAATCTCACTAGTGTCAATTTTGAATGATAGACAAGCGAGAAATTTGTTGCTAGATAATTTTAGGGGTATGAGTTTCTGATTTCTCGCTATTTCACAATTTTCTTATTATTGAAATTGTGATTTTGATTTGTTAATTTGTTGAGTTCTTCTATGCTTTATAATTTTTGGGATCTAAGTTAAAAAGTGTGATTTGAAAAAATATAGATTTTTCATGACACAGACTATGCCCTAAACATGATACGAAACCTTGAAGGATCTTTCAAATACTTCAATAGAAAAAAATCAAATTTGAGGTCAAAGGAAAGACAACATAGACTCCATATATCTAACATGCCTCTATTAACTAACATAAACGGGAGCTTAGGACATGCTCCTAGCTCACCGTCAAAAAAGAAAATAGTCTCAAAGTATCAATCATAATTCAAGAATAACAAAAAATATATAGAACATGATAGACTCATTTTCAAAACATGTGGATTCATCTATCAATCTTCAAATAAACTCTAGAGCTAGCCATAAGAATTGAAAGTAGGGTGAACGTCCTAGCTCCTTTATATTATAGAACAATGTAGAAAACAATATGTGTTAATACTTTAAATATACTAAGTATATGAACAATGCAAAGACTCATAAATCATGTATGCAATTGACCAATGTAAATAATGAAGTAAAGGATGGGTTTGGAGCATAAGTATCTCATGGATATAGACAATGCATAAAAGAAATCATAATAAGAATCATTTAAGATCATGAACCATAAGTAGTAAATGGTATATCATGTGAAACAATACATGTGCAGTGTAGCAACCATAACCGACATTAAGGCCATGCTAGCTATTAAATGGAATCTTGATGTTTTTCCATACATAAAAAAAAAAGGAGAATCTACTTGTCAAGGTGGACTCTATCTGACTAAGCGGGTGTCATGAACATGCTATATATGGATCCACTAGCTAGATCATATTGTCATTAAACCCTATAGTGGCAACACAGTTATGTGACTAGAGATTGTTACTAAGGATCCCTTGGGTCGAGTCCCCACCTCAAAGTCCACTCGTTGCTAAGTTAAAATTTCTAGAATACTTATCATAATCATGAATTATACTTATCTAGAAGCATAAGGCTTGTCATAAAGCATAGTTTATACTTTTCATAGATCATAAAGCTTAACATGTAGAAAGACAATTAATCTACCAATCCAATTTATTATGAATCTCGTTCTTAGAATAACTCATTTCATGTGATTCATATAATGTGGGTGTAGGCCTTTCATCATCTTCATACGTAGTGTCATTAAAATCTTAGGTCACCCTTTTCATAAACTTTCTTGAAGACTTGTAAATTCATAATCATGGCTTAACAGTGAAAATTAGGAAAAAGTATGGATTCACATTAAATTGGCATAAAATCATGAAATTGCATTGAAAACATACACAATCATATGAAATAACATCAATTAGACCGTAATTAAGAGAACCTATAGACTCTCATCACATTTTAGATTACATGTAGGAGTAATTAAATAAAAAATAATTAAAATCATATGATTAAGGGCAATTCATACATAATTAGATTAATAATCATGGTAATACATAATTCATACAATTGGAATCGAAATAATAAAAATTCATAAGATTCACACTTGAAATTGATAGAAAAAGTTGAAATTTTGTTGGTCTCCATGGATAAAAAGATCCATAGATGAAACCCCACATAACTCAAGTAAATTTCTTAGTTAAATCTGAAATTTGGAGGCTTGTGTCCTTGATATCCTATCTTGGTCTTCTATAGAGACTTGAGAGAATCCTTGATTTTTTTCAATGATTGGGTGAATATGAGGTGAAGTATAATGGTATGGGTTGTTATTGGGGTAGTTATCGAGAAAAAATGATGTAGCTTAGGAATTAGGTGGATAGGAAAAGTCAAAATCATCTTTCATTAAAAATTGCGGGACAGGATCTACAAGATCCATCTATGGGTCATAGACACATCTACAACTCGTAGATTCCCTTTCGTGGATTCTGGCTTAAAATTTGTACTTGCAGAATCATAACCACGATCTTATTATATGAATCCATCTTGTCTTTTACAGTCCGTAGAACTCCCTCGTTGTAACCTTCCACACTTAGCTAATTTGTCATCCTCCAAGATCTCATCTATGAACCTATTATACAACTCATACACTATCATACATGTCATAGAATCCATCTAGTAGACTTTTTAATTTAATTTGTTTAAGTATTGGGGTATTCTATGAACCCCAAATACAATTCATACTTTCTTTTACGGGCTCGTCCTGTTGGTTCACAAATAAAATCTTGGGATCCAGTTTTTTTTCCATCATCCTCTATCCGTGACCACTATATATGTCATGGTTAATTTTACGATCCGTATAAAAAACTCATTGATATGTCCAAACTTACACTCTTTTAAAAAGCATAAAGTAGTAGTTACAAATATAAAACTCAACCTGAGTTAAGGTTGATCCTATAGAAAATGCAGAGGAAATAATTCTAATAGCACTCACAGTTTATTCTAGTATCTATTTTCCAATAATAAAAATACATAAAGTAAAGAGTAGGGGTTTAGTTTGACAATTAGTAAACGTTAACAATGATTGTAGCAAAAAAATTAGCAGAATTATGATTGCAACCAATCTGAGAAGAAAACTAGGATTGTGTTCCCCATGATATGTAACTTAATAGATGTCTTGTATTGGTGCTATCATTTCACTGCCTTGCATGCAAAGTCTAGCAAGTTATTTACATCTAAACACCTCCTGGTCCTATTAGATGTATTTCATTAATCACCTCCCGATCTCAAAATGTATACCTGACTAACCCTTGCTCTTGATCATAGAAAATTAACCCCTCTTGGGCTCAAATTCTTAGACAAAATTTTATTTTTTCGAGTCACTATTATAATTATTTTTTTCTAATCACTATTCCTTCTTGAATAGGTAATGAATATAGGCAGGTAGAGTCATCAAAATGGGCTTGGCCCATGAGGCTAGTCCAGCCACACCCATTATTGTGATAGGGTTGGGATATGATTTTCAAGTTAATTTAGAACTAGATCTTGTAAGCGCGGCCCAACTAAGCCCTTGGCCCTTGAGGCTTGACCAAGGCCAGGCTGGAATCGATCCATGGGCCTAAAATATTATTTAATTTAAAATAAAATAATTAAAGTTATGAGGTGTAATTGTTCTTTAGTTTACATACTTGTTTTTCAATTATTTTTTACTTATTTATTTGTCAAAAATATTATTATTTTTTTTAACGGTAAGATGAATCAAATTCATGATCATTGCTTGTTATATTTTATTTGAAAATCTTCTCATTTTTTGATGTTGTATATTTTAGATGTGAAATTGTAATTAAAAGCACCACTAATCATATGTATACTGCATATTATGATTGTAATTATTATATTCTTTTATAAAAGTTTCTTAGACATGATTAAAAAACTTAATATATTGATGAAATTTTAAATTTAAATTTAGATTGAAAAGAATAAAATTTTTTTTTTTAAAAGAAAGGTTGTCCCACCCAAAACCGCGACCCTACTAGGATTTGGATGGGCTAGCCATTTCAAGGTCCTTTCAAATGAAGGGCCGACCCATCGTAGCCCTTCAAATTTCTTGACCTGCGAGGCTTGGGCTAGCCCATTTTGACAGCTCTGCAGTCCGGTTCTTAATGCACACACTCATAAAAAAAGAAATCAAGATGAAGAGAATCACAATATCTGCAAAACACAGAACAAAGATCACTTCTACGTTTGCCTACTTTGTTATTTTGTCAAGATTTCCACAATTCTAGCTGTGGGATTTAGTTATGCATAATCGTAAGAAAAACTACAATAATCGATGAAGAAATCATATAGATATCACTTACAAAGAGAAAAAAATTATAATACGAATCAAATGAATGAACAAACTATTTAGTCTTTATTAATTCTCCAAAGTATAACTAAAATCCACAAAAAGTTGCACATTATGTTCTTAAATTGTCCAGCGTACATAATTATATTAATAAAAGCCTTAATGTATGATATTTATAGAGTTCAAGCCAAATCCTAAACGAACTGAAAAAACTTCAGTCAACCAGTGTTTGTGAGGCTCTTTACGAGTTGTACTAGATTATACGAATTGTACAATGGTTTGTACTATTTTCCTTGGTTCTAACACTGCTTCAAGCTTCAAATTTACGACTACACTTTTGTATTCATCAATTTCTTCACAACCTGTATCCATCCTTGTACAAACTTCACATGAAAAATTACCTAGGTTACACTATCATCGCCCGTAAAGAGTTTTATGACCTATACAAGGGCTCATGGTGGGTTTCTTCACACTAATTCTCCCTTCTACTTCTATACGATCACCACAACGATCTGTGGTGGACTCCACTAACCATAAAAAGTCTCGTAGAGGTCCATTTAGCAGAAATTTTTCACATTCTATTCACTGCACTTCACCATAGCCTGGACTACAGCTCGTGGTCCTTACCACAACCCGTATAAGGGCTCTTGGTCCAGTAATCCAATATCTTTCCAGTTATTTTCAACAAGAACCCATCAATTCATCTTTTCTTATGCCCAACTTATTTTTTCTACGAAGTAAACACAAATGCACATCAAACTCAGAAAATATGCTTGAGAATTCACAGTAACTTTATGTTTTGAACGTTAAAAGTGTCGTATTTTTGTAAGATATGAACATCCTCAACTTAGGATTATTGCTTGTCCTGAGCTCTGTGCCTATCTTAGTACCCATTCCTCTTAGAATTGTTATCGCAGTTGTAGTTATTATCTCTATTATAGTTCCGACCTTGATTTCTTTGACCTTTGCACTAATTATCCTGATTGGATTCTTAGGTGTTGGTCCGAAAACCCCCATTTAATCATTGACATAACACACATCCTCCTCATAGCTATAGTCATCATATTCTAGTGCTTTCCCTTGGTAGCTTATTACATTGACTCATTATTGGTTTTGTTTCATCAACAGACCAATGTTTGTATTCACCCTTACTAGCTCTTGGAGTACTTCTTGATTGAACTTTACTTGCTTCAAATTTGTCCCAATTGAGATGGAGCTCTTTGTAGTTTCTGTATCCCTAGTACCCCATGCTCTATTTGTTTTTTTGCTATCCTTTCGAGTCTCTGGGCAATGACTGCAAAAGTGTAAATCATAAATGATCCTCCAGTGATAGTGTCCACCACTGCCTTCCCATTATCATTTGAAGCTCTATAGAAGATCTCAAGAAGGAATTCTTTGTGATTCAGTGATTTGAAATGCTCCTCAAGTACTTTGTGAACCTTTCACAAGTCACATTGATTGACTCTCCTAGTGTCTATTGAAAGTTGTTGATCCCATGTTTGAGCTTCAACTTCTTCGACCATGGAAAGTATCTCTCAAGGAATGCTTACTACATCTCTGCTCAAGTCAAAATTGAATAGTAAGAAAACTCGAATAACCATATAGTTGCCTCGCCAGTAAGAGATAGTGGGAAAATACATAGCCCAACGACATCCATTGATAAGTTTTAATTTCTCATCATACCCTTAAAAATAAACATAACATTATGTAAATGAGCATATGATCCACAAATGACAATCCTGAAAATAATCCTTTGTTATGTAGCTTTTGTAACAACCCACTCAAAATAGTAAATTTTTAATTCGGTGCTAGTGATGGTAACACATTAGCACATGTGATATACACAACATTTGAATCAAGCTAAAAGTTATTTCATGCACCAACTCTGGTTCTCTGTGCAAGTGAACGATCACCCTTTTGAGGTGGATTTTGTTGCCCATTGAAAAATGGGTTATTCTGCATGTGGTCTTCTTCTATTCTAAGTTGATCAATTGTGTCATCCACTTCACATGTAGTGATGTTGTGAGCCATTCTCCACAAGGTTCTCTTTAACTCTGGATCATTAGGAGTCAAGAGACTGCCTTGACTTTGCATATTTTAATATACATTGCACCTAAGCATCGAAAAAAAAAAACGAAAAAAGTATAAAATTCAAAAATAAGGAATAATAGTCCAACCACTCAATTAATATAATTGAAAAGTCATATTCCTTGGAAATGGTGCTAAAATTTGATATGCCCAAATTACACCTCCTGAAAGAAGTATAAAACAGTAGTTTTCAAATATAGAACCTGACAAAGGTTAGAGTCGATCTCACGAGGAATATAGTTTAGACTTAATTTAATTGACCTGAATTTGAGCTATTAACAAGCTTATTTGGAGAAGGGAGGATTTGTAATTAAATAAAAATAGTAAATAAAAACCTATTCTATGATCAATTTGCTTGCAAGTGTTGAAAATCAATGGAAGTATGCAACTAGGGTATTGTATTCCCTATGAATTCAAAGCATAACATAGCCTTATAATAGTAACTTTTTCTAGTGTGTAACAAGCAGAATTGGTAAGTTGTGTCCACCTAAGTCCTTGGTCCATCAAATAGATGAATTTCACCACGCAACTTGGTCCATCTACGGCTATATGCATTACCAACCCTTACCTTGGTCCCACATTTAGCCATCCCTTGGTCCATTCAGGCTAATTAGATGAGTGTAATCACATGAAAATCTCTATTACTTATCCTTTTTCTCATTTATTATCCCCTTTATCCGCCAAGTAAGAATAAGGCGAGTTCTAACGTAGGCATCTGTTAAAAAGCAATCAAAATGAAGAGATAAATAATACATGTATGCACACTATCAAAGAATTTTTAATTATTTGATTTTACTTTGTTAATTCTTCATGGTTTCCACAATCCTAGTTGTGAGTTTAGCTATTCATGTTTCGTAAGATACTAATCAATAATAGATGTTATAATCATAATCATAAACTTACAATTAGAGTAGACGAAAATCCAAAAACTTCAATTGAAATTCAAATATCAAAATCACCAAAAAGTATGAACAATAAAAAACTAAAGTTTCGCAATGTTAAACTGAGTCTAAACTTAAAAATGTGACATAAAATTTGAAGGAAAAACCTAAAAATCTATTTATACACATCAAAAACCAAATTCGAAAAGAACTAAGAAAAATGGATCTAGCAACATTCATGAGCCCGTTTATGAGTCATAGATGAGATTAATACTCGTGGTCTTCCCTCGTAGTTTTCCCCTATAGGTATGGCCTCAATTATGAACTGAACTTTTATGACCCGTCAAATAATCTACAAGTTGTGGTCTGAGATTTCATTAAAACGTTTACTAAACAATTGTAGCATTAGAGTATTCCCTCTATGATTTCAATCTACGGTTTGTACTTCCATTTATGACTTGTACTATGGGCTCGTAGTTTTCACTTCTCCTAATATGCATTGCATTCCATATACGGACTCTGACTATGGTCCGTGAAAACAACTATAGCTCATAAATAGCCTCGTACAACCTCAAAATCAATTTTGCATTTCTGAACTTCAACCAAACCATGTCGAATTTTGATTTTCTACAAAACATAACAAACACACATCAAATACAATAAAATGCACCAGGAAACATACAAAATTTAAAGTTTTAAGCATCAAATGTGCCATATTTAGCAGCCCATCAACAAGCTATAAACAACGTATACTACTTTGAAGGATTGAGGAATAACCTACTACGTGTGCCCCAAATGTGTGGTAGAGAAAAGAATGTCCTATTAACAACATCGAGTGCCGAGTAACTAGTTCAAGAACAAAAAAATTAGTTCTCAAAGGAAAAAGACACAAAAATGTCTATAAATGGGCATCATAGGTCAAGAAATACCTATGCTAAAGTGCCTTAGTGCTTTGGATGACAACTCAATTTTATGACACAAAAGGCTAGGCGTGCGAGCTTTTCAACAATTAATAAACTGATTTTCAAAGACCCCGTCATAGGATTACCAAAAGGGAAATCTAGTGAATATCAAGTGTATGAATCCTGTGCATAAGGAAATCATGTCGGGTCCAACTTTAAACTCAAAGAAATGATGAGCACTCATAAACCACTAGTATGGACCTCTGCGGGCTAATGTGCATTCAAAATCAAGATGGAAAAAGGTATGTCTTTGTCATAGTTGATGACAACACCAGATTCACATGGACTTTGTTCCTAAGCACAAAAGAAGAAACATTTGAGGTGTTTACTATCTTTGTGAAAATGGTACAAAAGAAATTGAAATGTGAATTAACGAGCTCAAGATTAGATCATGGAATATAATTTGAAAATTTAAAATTTTTAAATTTATATGCTAAAAATGGTGTAGATCATAATTTCTCTGCCCCTAGAACACCATAACAAAATGGTGTGGTGTAGTGAAAAAAATCAAACCCTAGAAGATATGGCACGAACTATGTTAATTGCTAGTGATCTTCTAAAAGGGTATTAGGCAGAAGCTGTTAACACTATTTGTTACTTAATAAATAGATATATGTTTAAATTAGTGTTAGATAAAACTCCTTATGAATTACTAAACGGAAGAACACCAAATCTTGCACATCTTAGAGCCTTTGGTTGTGTAGGTTATGTACACAATAATCGGGAAAATGGTCTAGGGAAGTTTGATATTAAAAGTGATGAGGGAATTTTTCTGGGCTACTCCTCACAGAGAAAAGCCTACAAAGTGTTTGATAAAAGAATAAACTATGTTGAAGAAAGTGTACATGTTATATTTGATGAAGCAAATTTCATGGTTAAGAAAAGTATTGCAGGTACTATTGATGAGTTAGTTATGATAAAGGATAAAAAAGTTGTTGACGATGATTCAGATAATGAAGGAATTGGTTCTCTTTAGGAGAATGAAAATGTTCCTGATTCAACAGTTGAAAGTGAGGGATCTAATCACCCTATAACACAAAGATCGAACAACAATCAAGATAAACCTGGCTCATCCTCACTACTTATCAGTTGCGGTGCTAAACGTAGGTCGTCTATATAAGCTACTATGGGAGATGGTCACTTACATAACTAGAAACACAAGAGTTCTCATCTATTGTCGAATCTTTTGTCATCACTTGATTCAGGCACTCACACTAGATCCAAGCTACGACATATGTGTGATTTTTCATCCTACATTTCCTTTACTTAACCTAATAATACCAAAGAGGACCTGCAAGAAGATGAATGGATAATTATAATATAGGATGAACTGAATCAGTTTGAATGAAGCAAGATGTGAACCTGATTCCCAAGCCCTTTGGTCACACTATCACAAGGACAAAATAGGTGTTTGGGAATGAGGTCGATGATTAAGTAACTATAAGCAAGAACAAATCTAGACTAGTAGTTCAAGGCTGAAATCAAGAAGAAAGAAATGATTATGAAGAAACCTTTTCATTGATTTCTAGGATTGAGGCCATGTCATGACCCAGGTTTAGGGCCTAGGAGTGACGTGGCGAATGGGAACCGAAAAGTCCCCAAGCAAGCCTCATAGTATCCATATACATATCATTGGTTCAGAAGCATATGATTTAAAAACAAGCAAGTAATTCTAAGAGAAATGAGGCTTTAGAATCAAGCTATGGGAATGTCATAGGAAAAGGGAGTTGCATGGATTCACATAACAAATAATGACTAAAGGGCAGGTAAGTATGACTCACGCTATGTGGATGTCATAGGGAGAGGAATCTCATCATCTCATTATCATATCACCATCACAATATAAACATAAGCATACTCTCCATAAGCAACAAACATCACACATAACAATCTTGTACATAGAGTTTACAAGATGTCCAATAATGCCTCTAAGTTGTAGATAGGACGGGGGCCAAGACATGTCCCGGGCTCACCCTCAAATTTGAAAGACATAAAGTAAATATAAACATGAATAGGTAGATAGAAGGTGGTTTGTCCTTGGATAAAAGGACTCACCACAAGTCAACTCTTCTCAATCAATCTAGCCATCAAAAATTGGATGAAGATAGTCTCTAGTCCCTATATAGTTAGATCATGTAGGCAAAAGGTGCGTGTTAGTACATTTGAATGTACTAAGTATGTGAGCATACAATACATATGAACATGGTAACTTGCATTTCAGTATTAGATGACAAGGGAACATATGTAGAAGGAAGTATCAGGAAAGAATACAATATTGATATGTCTTAAAATCCATGATGCATGAATGTCATAATACTTTAGACATAGCAGGGATGTGACCTCAACCGACACATAGAGACCAAGAGAGCTATTACTTGGAATTCTGATGTTCACCCTACATTGAAGAAAGGGTGATCCACTTACAAAAGTAGACTATGCTCCTCCTTATAGGATTTTCTCATTTCCGAGAAATAACCTTACCTTATGGGACACCCCATTTTGGAAAGAATTTTTTATAAACATAACACAATCATCCACAAAGGGGCATGTAACAACCTGAAAATTCTCGAACCTTGTATTACTATTTGAGGGCATATTTGAATCTATCTTGGTTAGCTTTCGAGTATTTTAAATCTCCCATGCACGACCGTCTTAGGAGAAGTCGTATAGGTTAATTTTTCCTTGAGGCCTTAAGGGAGTGATGACTTTAAATGGTCATATCTCTTGGTACGAGATGAATTGTGTAGACTACGACCTATCAAATTGAAGTTCTTTAAGTTGTCTTCCCAACGCACTTGGTTTAATGTAATTTGGAGCTTGGAGAAAGAAGTTATGGACTTTTGGTGGGAATGCATACATGGGGATTTTCTTCTAGAAAATTAGCTAAGTCACTGCCTCAAGGCAGGACCACTCACCGTGTAGAGGCTCACGGACTGTTAACTGGTCCGTGTGGAGAGGCAGTAAGTCCGAAAAGGTTTGAGCTTAGGCTCCGGGCCAAGGAAGGCTCCACTAACCACTACACGGTTCGTGTGAAGCCTCACGGTCCGTGAGCCAGACTGTGTAGGGTTCCAGTGAGTGGCCAAGGATCTAAGCCAAGGCCACGGTCTAAGGAAGACTCCACGAACCACTACATGGTCCGTGTGAGGCTTCACAGTTTGTATAGGGTACCGTATAGGTGACATCTCAAAATTTTCTATTTGTTGCAAGATTGGTGATTTTTCCCAAGTGAGGCCTCACGGTTAGACTCACGGACCGTGAGTCACTACACGGTCCGTGTAGTCCACGTCAGCAGTGACAGTTTTTGTTTTCTTCCACATTTCATTAAGGGTCTAATGGTAATTTCTAATTAATCCTAGGTTCATTTTAGTGCATTAAAACTCTCTTAAACCTCTGATTTAACCCTATTCTTCATTATTCAAATCAAATCACTCCAAATCGTCTCAAATTGCTCTTACGTTCAATTGAAGACAAGTTTGGGAATCAAGGAAAATTTAAGTATTATTCAATTTGTCTTGTTCTTCTTGAGTAATCAAGGTATGTGGGATTGATTTATGGTTCCTCTTTCAACCATGAAGACCCAAAACTTTTCTTTTGTTAAATTTGATGAAATTTTACTTACTTTGAAATCGGGTCTTTCAATTTATATAGAAATTAATTCGATTGAGTTGTGGGCTGTACTTTGGTTGTTATTTTAAGATGAATTAAATCTCTAGTTGTTGAACCCCAATAATTTTATGAAGATTTTAGTTGCATGTTTCCCTTGGTTCTTCAATTCAAGCGTAGGTATTAAGAATTTTATTTTAGTTAATGCTTTTTATTATGCTTTGAGTATGAAATTATATCTATGATGATTTACGTGTTGCAATCCAATACCCATGTTATTCAATGATCATCCATGCATTGCATGCACGAGCATGAAAGGATTAAATTATGAAACTCTTGATATGATTTTGGTAAGACATGAGAATTGATCATACCTTGTCTGGTTATGGCTTTATGAGCATTTTGGGTGTTTCACACCATCTGGAAATATTAGAATGAGCTACTCCTATGCATAGGTCAATGGTCATGGATCTTGGAACTCTTATTTGGCGTTTAGCATAATTATGGAAAGTCTTTAAATATGTTTTGGGCTTGTAGCCAACTTTGCATGTATTTTAACTTGAAGTTTTAAAATCTCCATTTTGAAAGCTTATTTATGTATATGTATTCCTATGGGATCATACTTAGTACCGAAGGATTGGAGTCGGAGTGGACTATCTCTAAGGATCCATGCTCTTTTCCATCAAACCATGTGCCAACATGGGTTATCTCCCAGTATGGGATTGACTTGTATCCCCTTTTTAGGGTTGACTTGAGATCTTCATGGCAAGTAGTCCAATTCCAAGTTGTAGCTCACTTGGTCTCTCTTGTTGTCGGTTGAGGTCACATCCCCGCTATGATATGTAGAGTTGTATTCATGCATCATGACACTCCATGGCATCTTGTTATGATATTCCTTCCTTGTTCATATATATATATATATTCTTTTTATACATGTATGTGCCCTCGTCATCTAGCTTGCATTAGATTCATGTGCATTGTATGCCCACATACTTAGTATATTATATGTGCTAACCCATATTGTTTTCTACATGATCTAACCATGTAGGGACCGAAGACGATATTCATCTACCGTTGGACGACTAGTCGTGACCCTCGACTTGCTGTTGTGGTGAGCCTTATACTCCAAGGGCAAGCCTACCTTCTTCTAGCTTTTGTTTTATTTTGCTTTGTCTATCGTGTGACTTGAGGGTGAACCCAGACAATGTCGAGGCCCCGTTTTATTCTAGTAGAGGTAATTTTTGGACACTCTTTATTATACTGTACTCCGTACTATGTGTTTATTTGAGACATCATGACTATTTATGTTTTACTATGAGTACTCCTGATTCGGTTATGCTTCCGCTTATACTAAAATGACTTGTTAAACAATAATGTATAGTATGATTTATGTTTATCCTATCCCTGGTAACATCCCCATAGCTTGAGTCCAAAGCTCTGAATTCCCTTAGACATTATGTGGTCTTTATTATGTTACGCGCTTCTGAATCGATGATGTGTGTGATAATGCTAAGATGGCTTGATCGAGGACTCTCGGGTTCTCCTTCGCCATGTCAGATCTAGGCTCCACTCTCGGGTTGTGACAAAGGTTGTATCAGAGCTCTAGGTTCATAATTGATCCTCGAAGTCTAATATGCCACATCAAGTAGAGTCTTATTCATGGGTGTGATGCGCGTCATATATATGAATGAGAGGCTATGACGGTGTTTTAGGAACTTTCTCACTTCATTGTTTCTTATGTCGTACTGTGAACTGTCTTGTAAAATTTCCTGAAATGTTGGCATTCTTGTTGCTCTTTTGGAAAATGCCTCCCCAAAGAGCTCCCCTCCCTAGAAGACCCCAGTTTACGAGGAACAAGCCCCTCAAGAGCCTATGGAGGCAAAAGTGACCCATGCTGAATTTTGGAATGTGGTTTCTATGTTGGCCCAGGAAGTGACTAATTAGGCCTAACCGACTAACCCCACAAATGGTAGTACTTCAGCTTCTAGGGTAAGGGATTTCACTCGGATGAATCCTCTAGAGTTCCTTGGTTTGAAAGTTGAGGAAGACGCCCAAGAGTTTATTGATGAGCTCACTAAGGTGTTGACTGTTATGGGTATTAATTATGAAGAGAAGGCTGAGTTGGTTACTTATCAGTTGAAGGATATAGCCTAGGTGTGGTATAATCAGTGGCTGGTTGAAAGGATGACAAATGTTAAGGTGGGTTGGAAGGAGTTCAAGCTTGCACTTTTGGACCTCTTCTTCCCTCTTGAACTTCAGGAGGCTAAGATGACTGAGTTTATTAACCTCAAGTAAGGTAGCATGTCTGTGAGGGACTATTCCCTCAAGTCCGCCAAGCTCTCGAAATATGCCCCTATGCTAGTGGCGGACACCTGTGCAAGGATGCATAAGTTTATTTATAGGGTCTCTGATCTGGTGGTGAAAGAATGTCGCACCGCCATACTTATTTAGGAAATAGATATCTCTAGGCTGATGACATGCTGAGAAGATTGAGGGAGAGAAACTCAAGGAGAGATGGGTGAATGACGCCAAGAGGGCCCGGTTTGATGGTAGGTTCTCCAACTCTAGAAGTGGTAGAGGAAATGGCCGATTCTAATAAGGCCAAGGCTTGAATACGAAGTTTGCTAATGCTAAGGTGCCTCCTCCTAAAACACAAGTTAGGGGTGGACCACGAGCTTCTCATTGTGGTCAGTGTGGGGGAAATCATGTGGGGAAGTGTAGAAAGGCGTTGGGTGCTTATTTCAGGTGTGGAAGTATGGACCACAAGATTTCCAATTGACCAAAGAACGCAAAGAGGGGTCAAGTGGCTACCGGCAGCCAGGGGCAGCCAAAGGCTCAAGTTGGTGGTGCTCCCAGAAACAATAGGTTCTATGCTTTTCATGCCCGACAGGAAGTGGATGAAGCTCCAGATGTTGTGACTGGTATGTTAAAAGTCTTCAACTTTGATTCTTATGCTTTGCTTGATCCAGGTGTAAATTTATCTTTTTATGACTCCTCTGTTGGCTGTTAACTTTGGTTTGAATCCTGAAACTTTGAGGGAACCTTACTTGGTGTATACTCTCGTGGGTGAGTCTATTATTGCCCGAAAGGTGTATAGGGGTTGTCATGTCTCAGTCTTGCATAATGTTTTTCTTGATGACCTTGTAGAGATTGAGATGTATGATTTCAATGTTATTCTGGGGATGAATTGGTTGTATGCATACTATGCCTCGGTCAATTGTAGGACTAGGCAAGTCAGATTTCAGATTCCTAATGAACTTGTCCTGGAATGGAAGGATAGTGATTCCGTGGTTAGGGGTCGGTTTATTTCCTACCTCAAGACCCGGAGAATGATTTTCAAGGGCTGCATCTATCACATTATGAGGGTTAGAGATGTAGAAACTGAGCCTCCTACTCTTGAGTCAGTTCCAGTGGTTAATGAGTTTCTCAAAGATTTGCCTGGTATTCCTCTTAAAAAAGAGGTGGATTTTGGTATAGATATCTTTTCGGATACTCAACCTATTTCCATTCCCCATATCATATGGCTCCGGCTGAACTAAAAGAGTTGAAAGATCAGTTGAAGGACTTATTGGAGAAAGGCTTTATCCATCTTAGTATTTCGCCTTGGGGTGCTCCGGTGTTATTCGTAAGAAAGAAAGATGGATCACTCCGAATGTGTATTGATTATTGGTAGTTGAATAAGGTGACCATTAACAATAAGTACCTATTGCCTAGAATAGATGATTTGTTTGATCAGCTTCAAGGAGCCACTCATTTTTCCAAGATAGACCTCCATTCGGGTTACCACCAGTTGAAGGTAAGAGAGGGTGACATTCCCAAAATAGCTTTCTAAACTCAGTACGGGAATTTTGAATTTGTAGTGATGCCATTTGGTTTGACCAATGCCCCGGTGGTATTTATAGTTCTTATGAATCGAGTATTCAAGACATTTCTTGATAGCTTTGTAGTTGTCTTCATTGATGATATCCTGGTCTACTCTCGAATTGAGCGAGAATATATGGATCACTTGAGGTTAGCGCTTCAGACCCTAAGGAAGGAGAGACTATTTGCCAAGTCTAGTAAGATTGAGTTTTGGTTGGAGGAAATTGTTTTTCTTGGTCATGTGGTGTCCAGCGATGGTATTAAGGTTGACCCTAAGAAGATCGAAGCCATAAGGAATTGGCCTAGACCGTTGACCCCTTCTGATATTTCAAATTTTTTGGTTGGCGGGTTATTATCGAAGGTTTGTTGAGGCATTCTCTTCCATTGCGTCCCCGTTAACTAAGTTTCCCTAGAAGAAAGCAAAGTTTGTATGGTCGGACAAGTGTGAGAGCAGTTTTTAGACCTTGAAGGACCGACTTACATCAGCTCCTGTCTTAACCTTGCCGAATATAATTAGATGGATTCGTGCTGTATTATGATGCTTTGCAAATTAGGTTGGTATGTGTGCTAATGCAACATGGTAAAGTGATAGCTTATGAATCTCGACAATTGAAGGTGCATGAAGAATATTATCCGACCTATGATCTAGAGTTAGCGACGGTGGTGTTTTCTTTGAAGATTTGGAGACATTACTTGTATGGAGTCCACGTTGATGTCTTCACCGATCACAAGAGTTTGCAATATGTATTCACTCAAAGGGATCTGAACTTGAGATAGAGGAGATGGTTGGAACTACTCAAGGATTATGACATGAGTGTTCTATACCATTCGGGTAAGGTGAATATTGTAGCGGATGTCCATGGGAAGTGTGTCGCATGTTGATGAAGAGAAGAAGGAGTTAGTAAGGGATGTGCACCTTTTGGCTAGGTTGTGTGTTAGGTTAGCCGACTCGGATGATGGTGGCCTTCTTGTCCAAAATGGGTCTGAGTCTTCGGTAATCATTGATATAAAAGCAAAGCAATATTTGGATCCTTCCTTGGTTGAGTTAAAGAAGTTGGTTGCCGAGAAGAAGATAGAGATTTTCTCCCAATGGGGAGATGGCGTACTACGATATCAAGGTCGGTTGTATGTTCCAAATGTTGATGGACTTAGGGAGACTATCATGAATGAAGCTCATAGTTCTCAATATTCTATTCATCCGGGATCTACTAATATGTAACGGGACTTGAGGGAAGTGTATTGGTGGTATGGCATGAAGAAGGACATAGCCAAGTTTGTGTCAAAATGCCCAAATTGCCAATAAGTGAAGGTGGAACACAAAAGGCTCGGTGGCTTAGCCCAAGATATTGAGATTCCTACTTGGAAGTAGGAAGATGTAAATATAGACTTC
Organism: Solanum aculeatissimum; assembly: GCA_038996855.1. Classification (NCBI taxonomy): domain Eukaryota; kingdom Viridiplantae; phylum Streptophyta; class Magnoliopsida; order Solanales; family Solanaceae; genus Solanum; species Solanum aculeatissimum. Next base: position 16,924 of record JBCEWC010006495.1, read on the forward strand.
GTAGTGGGGTTACCCTGCACTCGTAAGCAGTTTGATTCTAGTTGGGTTGTGGTGGATCGAATGACTAAGTTGGCTTACTTCTTACTAGTTAAGACTACTTATATTGCCGAGGATTATGCTAAATTGTATATTCAGAAATTGGTGAGGTTGCATGGTGTACCAAGTTTTACCATATCGGATCATGGTACTCAATTTACTTCTCATTTTTAGAGTTCATTCCAAAAGAAAATTGGCACTAAGATTAAATTGAGCTCCGCTTTCCATCCACAAACTGATGGACAAGCCGAGAGGACAATCCAAACCTTGGAGGATATGTTAAGGGTGTATGTGTTGGAATTCAATCTACTCTAGCCTAAGGTACTAGGTTCTATCTCTTTCGAATGGTTCTCATTCTTATTTTCTTGAGTTCATGACCTTACATGCAAGCATGTGCGCAAAGCTTTCTTGAATGATGTCTTGACATGGATTTTAAATGACTTGTGAAATGATTAATAATGCATTATTTTTTACTTTGAAACGCCTCTTATTGATTGAGTCTTTCAAGCCTTGTTCTAGCCCATTCGAGGACGAATGTTCCTAAGGGAGAGATGATGTAACAATCCAAACATACCCAAACCTTGTGTTACTATTTGAGGGCTAATTTGAATCTATCTTGGTTAGCTTTCGAGTGTTCCCAATCTCCCATGCATGACCGTCTTGGGAGAAGTCGTATTGGTTAATTTTGGCATGAGGCCATAAGGGAGTGATGACTTTAAATGGACATATATCTTGGTACAGGATGAATTGTATAGGCCACAACCTATCAAATTGAATCTTTTTGAGTTATCTTCTCAACGCACTTAGTTTCATGGAATTCGGAGCTCGGAGTAAGACGTTATGGCCTTTTTTGTGGGACTACATGCACAGGGATTTTCTTCTGGAAAGTTGGCTAAGTCATAGCCTCACGGCAGGACCACGCGCCATGTAGAGGCTCACAGATTGTTAACCGGTCCGTGTGGAGAGGCAGTGAGTCTGCAAAGATTTGAGCCTAGGCTCCGAGACAAGGAAGGCTCCAAGAACCACTACACGGTCCGTGTGAAGACTCACAGTCCGTGAGCCAGACCGTATGGGGTTCCAGTGAGTGGCCAAGGCTCTGAGCCAAGGCCACGGGCTAAGGAAGACTCCATGGACCACTACACGGTCTGTGTAGGGTACCGTATAGGTGGCATCTCAAATTTTCTTATTCGTTGCAAGATTGGTGATTTTTCCCAAGTGAGGCCTCATGATTAGACTTACGGACTGTGAGTCACTACACAGTCCATGTAGTCCACGTCGGTAGTGACAGTGTTTGGTTCACGTTTTATTAAGGGTTTAATGGTAATTTCTAATTAATCCTAGGGTCATTTTAGTGCTTTAAAACTCTCCTAAGACCCTTATTTAACCCTATTCTTCATTATTCAAATCAAAGTGCTCCAAATCCTCTCAAATTGCTCTCACATTCAATTGAAGAACTTTTCTTTCATTAAATTTTATGAAATTTCACTTACTTTGGAATCGGGTTTTTCAATTTATGAAGAAATTAATTTGATTGAGTCCTGGGCTGTACTTTGGTGGTTATTGTAAGATGAATTAAATCCCTAGTTGTTGAACCCCAATGATTTTATGAAGATTTTAGTTGCATGTTTCCCTTGGTTCTTCAATTCAAGTGTGAGTATTAAGAATTTTGTTTTAGTTAATGATTTTTATTATTCTTGAGTATGAAATTATTTCTATGATGATTTATGTGTTGCAATCCAATACCCATGTTATTCAATGATCATCCATGCATTGCATTCACGAGCATGAAAGGATTAAATTATGAACCTCTTGATATGATTTTGGTAAGACATGGGAATTGACTAGATTGTGATCACATCTTGTCTGGTAATGGCTTTATGAGTATTTTGGATGTTTCACACCATCTTGTAATATTAGAATGAGCTACTCCTATGCATTGGGCAATGGTCATGGATCTTAGAACTCTTGTTTGGCTTTTAGCCTAATTATGGAAAGTCTTGAAATACGTTTTAGGCTTGTAGCCAACTTTGCATGTATTTTAACTTGAAGTTTTGAAATCCCCATTTTGAAAGCTTATTTATGTATATGTGTTTCCGTGGGATGACACTTAGTACCAAGGGATTTAAGTCGGGGTAGACTATCTCTAAGGGTCCATATTCCTTTTTGTCAAATCATGCGCCAAAATGGGTTATCTCCCAATATGGGATTGACTTGTATGCCTTTTTTAGGGTTGACTTGGGATCTACCTGGCAAGTAGTCCAATTCCAAGTAGTAGCTCGCTTGGTCTCTCATGTTGTCGGTTGAGGTCACATCTCCGCTATGATATGTAGGGTTGCATTCATGCATCATGGAACTTCATGGCATCTTGTTATGATATTCCTTCCTTGTTCATATATATATATATATTTATATATGTATTCTTTCTATACATGTATGTGTCCTCGTCATGTAGCTTGTATTAGGTTCATGTGCATTGCATGCCCGCATACTTAGTACATTATATATACTAACCCACATTCTTTACTACATGATCTAACCATGTAGGGACCGAAAACGATATTCATCTACTGTTAGATGACTAGTTGTGGCCCAGACTTGCTGTTGTGGTGAGCCCTATACTCCAAGGGAAAGCCTATCTTTTTCTAGCTTATGTTTTATTTTACTTTTTCTGCCGTGTGACTTTAGGGTGATCACGAACTATGTCGAGGCCCCGTCTTATTCTAGTAGAGGCATTTGTTGGACACTCCTGATCTTATGGTACTCCGTACTGTGTTTATTTGAGATATCATGACTATTTATGTTTTACTATGAGTACTCCTGATTCGGTTATGCTTCTGCTTATACTAAAATGACTAGTTGAACAATAATGTATTATGTGATTTATGCTTATCCCATCCCCAGTAACATACCTATAGCTTGAGTCCAAAGCTCCAAATTTGCTTAGACATTATGTGTTATTTATTACATTACGCGCTTCCAAATCGATGATGTGTGTGATGATGCTAAGATGTCTTGATCGAGGACTCTCGGGTTCTCCTTCGCCATGTCATATCTAGGGTCCACTCTCGAGTCGTGACAGGGCATAAACACGAACTTATATTATGCACATAGTTATGAGAAATGTGACTTTATATAAGGAACCCTTAGGTCGAGCCCCAACCTCCAATCTCATTCAATGCTAAGGCAATCATTCCACGGCAATACGTATACATATACATGCTTGAAATATGATAATAATTCTTTTCAAATCATCATCATGCATAATTAGGCATAAAGGCCAAATCATTCTTCATAGTCATGCGTACTTAGGCTTGAAAGCCAAATCATTCTTCATAGTCATGCATACTTAGGCTTAAAAGCCAAATCATATTTCATGTCATACTTTCATGCATAGGAATAACTCATTCATGCTTGTACATGATGGTGTATACACACTCATAAGTGCTTAAAGCCATATCGCAAATATTACGTGATCCCATGCGATGTCATAACCAAACTTGGCTTGAAATCATAGTCATAATTATAATTGTGTAATAACCTACATCATAAATCTTATGAAAATCCTTGTTCATGCATGCATATGTCATGATGGAAGGAATAGCATGGATACTTAGAATTCATAATTAAAACATAACAATAAAATGAAGTCATAATAAATTCATGAAGAAATCAATAATTTAAAGCATACTTGAAATTACCAATGCATAAATTCATAAATTCATAAATTAAAGGGACATGCATATTTAATTTTCATAAAATTCATGGAAATCATCACAATAAGACTTAAATCATCATGAAATCAATAATTAAATTCAGTCCATAGCTCAATTTCAACAAATTAAAACTAATTTAAGAGACTCATTTGCAAATTGTACTTGAAAAACATAAAATTGAAGAAATAGATTTTTGGGTTTTCATGGTTGGAAGAGAATCATGAATCAATACCACATATCTTGAGCAGATTAGGAAAAATAAGATGAATTAGACATGAAAATGAGGCACCTTTGAATTCCCCAACTTGAAGCTTCAAAGCTTGACTTGAAAGGAGTTTTGGGAATTTGAATTTTTGAGTCTTAAGTGTTTGAATTGAGAATGGAGTGTATTGAAGAGTGAGGTCTGATTTAGGGGTCTTAGATAGTCATAAAAGTCATTAAAGGCCTTAGAAGTGAATCAAATTACCATAGAACCCTTAATGAAACAGAACAAAAAATAATTTTGCGCCCCTGTACTAAGGGTCTTCACGATTCGTGTAGCCCTATATGGCTCGTCACATCCTATTGTGGAGGGTCCTAAGTTTTGAGACAGTAATTTCATACTTAGTGATTTTGGCCAAGGGTCCCTCCACGGTAACCTTCACGATCTGTGGTGCACTTCACAAACTATGTTGATGCCTATGGTGGTACCCTTAGACTAAATCATGGTCACCAAGGATAGAGCCCCTTTCACAGCCAGTGGTGAGGACCACGAGTCGTGAAGGTGTTCTTGTAGGGCCACTTAGCTTTAAACCCCTCGTGAAGCCAGGAAACACCAAGGAATGGCCAAGGTCCATGTAACAACCCGAAAATTTCTGAAACTCCTTATGGTTGATATTTTATGATGGTATACTATTCATGGTTGAAATTTGGTAGCCACGGGTTGAGTTTAAGTGGCCGAACGCAAAACGGATCATTTTGGGGCCTAGAGAGGCCGTTTGGACAGTGAGATTCACAGAATCATAACTTTTGGTGTGGATTGAACCATATGGGATACTGCATATCAAATTTAAACTCTTTGAATTATATTCGCAACGCAACTTGTCTCACTCAGTGCCAAGTTCGTATGAGAATGTTATGGCCCAAAGAGTAAGACTGCCTGAAATTCGAAAGACACTGGAAAGGGGCCCTGAAAACGGCCCAAGGCATGGGAGACGGACCGTGGTACTATTAACGGTCCATGTGGGGTTCCATGAGATGGTCCATAGAGCATGGGGTGGCCAGGACCCACCCCAAAAACTAAGTTAAGGTCCACGGACCACCCCCAAGGTCCGTGAGACCTCAAATGGACCGTTTGGTGGTCCGTCAAGTTGGGCAGAAGCTTGGAAAAGTTGTGGTTGGTTTAAATGGATAATTCAAGGTTCACGGGACTGGTGGATTGACCTAGGTTCATAGTATTATTTTCAAGATCGATTCGAGGGTGCCAAGGATTAGACGTAAGTGATTTAAGTCAAGAACTTCATTTCTAGACTGTTTTGGGGCCTCCGTTTAGACTGCTGCAACTTTGAGATTCCATAACTTTTAGCACACAATGAACAGGGTGTTCCAATTTATATAAAATGATATCTCCTTGAGTTATCTTCGCAAGCAACTGGTTTCACTCAATTCGGAGCTTGGATGAGCAAGTTATGATCATTTTTGTGAGACTGCCCGAAACTGAAAATTTGCCTTGGGAAAATTGTCTAAGTGAACTACCACGGACCGTGTGGTGGCTCACGGTCTGTGTAGTTGTCCGTGGGTTGGGACAATAAGTTCCCAGGGTCGGGGAGCCAACGAACTGACCAAGTCAAGTCTCACGGACCATCACACGGTCCGTGAGATTGCTCACGGCTCGTGAACTGGACCGTGAGGTTGTCCAGTGAGCTCGTCGAAGTTTGGGGTTGGAGTTTTGGGCTAAGTAAGGGTATTTTCGTGATTTTAACTAATCCCTAAGCCTCTTTTAAGTTCCCTAAGGGTCCTTAAATCCCTAAAACCAATCATTAACCGTACATACTCTTTAAAAACACTCCCAAACTTCTTCAAATTCTCTCAAGCCTTTTGATCAACATTGTTGAAGATTCGAAGAAAATTTGGAAAAAACGTTCAATTCTTGATTCTCTACGCATTTCAAGTGGTTTTTATAAGGTATGTGGGTTTTAAATTCGTTGGTTCTTCCACCCATGAAGCCCAAGAACCCTAACTCTTTAAGTTATGAATTTTTACGTTTTACTTAGTTATGGGTTCTCTTGATTTCGCAAAACTCT
>JBCEWC010006496.1:0-22948 GCA_038996855.1 Solanum aculeatissimum
CAAGGATAACATCAAAATCATACATCTCAAGTTCTACAAGGTCACCGGGGAACACTTTATGCAACACAGAGACAGGAAAACCCCGATACACTTTCTGGGCAACAATAGACTTACCCACTGGAGTATATACTGAATAAGGTTCCCTTAGAGTTTCGGGACTCAAACCAAATTTAACAGCCAACAGAGGAGTCAGAAAAGATAAATTTGCACCCAGATCAAGTAAAGCATAAGCATTAAAATCAAAGATTTTCAACATACCAGTCACGATGTGCAGAGCTTCCTCCACCTCTTGACGTGTATGAAAAGTATAGAATCGGTTATTTCTAGGAGCTCCACCAACTGGAGCTTTTGGTTTCCCTTGATCACCGGGAGTTGCTTGATCCTTCTTCCCATTCTTTGGGCAATTTGAGATCTTGTGGTCCAAACTACCACACCCATAGCATGCACCTGTAGCTCTCCTACATTCACCCATGTGATTACCACCACAATGGCCACAACGAGGAATCTGAGGACCACCCCTAACTTGTTCCTTAGGAGGAGGCATCCTTGGATTAGCAACTCTCATTTTAGAACATTGGCCTTGTCGAAATCGGCCAAACCCACTACTACCTTTGGAGTTGGAGAACCCACCATCAAGTCGGGCCCTCTTAGCTTCATGCTCTCTCCTTTTCTTAAATTTTCTCCCTCAATTTGTTTGACATAAATCATGAGCCTTGAGATGTCCATCTCTCGAATAAGCATAGCCGTACGACACTCTTTCACAACCAAATCAGAGACACCGGAGATGAACTTGTGCATTCTTGCACGGGGGTCGGATACAAGCATTGGAGCATACTTGGAGAGCTTAGTAAATTTGAGAGCATAATCCCTCACAATTATTCCACCTTGTCAAAGATTGGTGAACTCGGTCATTTTGGCCTCTCTAAGCTCAAGAGGAAAGGATCAGTCAAGGAAGGCCATTTTGAACTCTTTCCACCCAACCTTGACATCCGCAACTTGTTCAACCAACCATTGTCCATACCACACTTGGGCCAAATCTTTCAATTGATATGCGGCCAACTCGTCTTTCTCTTCCGAACTCACCCCCATTATAGTCAACACCTTAGTGAGTTCATCAATGAACTCTTGAGCATCTTCATCCACTTTCGAACCATAGAACTCTGGAGGGTTCATCCGGGTAAAATCCCTCACCCTAGAAGCCGGAGTACCAATATTCACAAGATTAGCTGGCCGGTCTTGGTTGGCTACAGCTTGGGCCAACATAGATACCATATTCGTAAACTCGGCATGAGATACCTATTCCTTTACTGGTGCCCGAGGGGCTTCTTCCTCTAATTCTAGAGCTTGATGGGGGAAGGGAGTTCTTCTAAGAGGCATGTTCTGAAGGAACAACAAGAACCAAGAGTTTAGGAAATCTCATAAAAAGTACAAGGCACAACACAAGAGACAATGAAGTGACAAATTCCTAAAACATCATCATAGCCTCTCACTCATAGGTATGACGCACATCACACCCATGAAAAAGACTCTAATCGATACGGCATGTTGGACTCCGATGATCATTTAGAAACCTAGGGCTCAGCTACCATCTTTGTCATGACCCAGAAGTAGGGCCTAGATGTGACATAGCGAAGGAGAGCCCGAAGGTCCCCGATCAAGCCATCTTAGTATCATCACACACATTATTGGTTCGAAAGTGTAGAAAAAGTAAACACATAACACATAATTCTAGGGGAAATGGGACTTTGGACTCAAGCTATAGGGATATTGTCGGGAATGGGATGAGAATGAATCACATAGCACATAACAAGTATTTCTAAGGGGCGGGTAAGTAGGACTCAAGCTACGGGGGCATACTAGGTTAGGGGAATTTCCACATAAGCACATTCCCAACATACACAATCCCATAAGCATAACCATAAGCATAATCGAACATCATATCCATAAACAAATCCCAATAGTCATAGTATCCCAATAAAACATAATACAACATATAAAAGTTTAGTGTGTCCAATATAGCCTCTATATAAGAAGAGTGAGGCCTCAACATAGTTTAGGACTCACCCTTAATACATAGAACAAGAAAATATCTAATGTAAGGAAGATAGAGGGTAGCTATTGCCCTTGAACAAAAAGGCTCACCACAAGCTAGCAACTCCAAAGATGTCACTCATCGTCTGTCAGAAGATAGAAGTCCTCACCGGTCCCTACATGGTTAGAACATGTAGATGAAAGTATGGGTTAGCACAAATATGTTTCAAGTATGCGGGCATGCAATGTCTATGACAATATAGTATGACCAAATGAGATGACAAGGGGGATAAGTGATACGAAAGGAATGCAAATAACAAAAGGGGAATATAGTATAACAATATGCCATGCCATGATGCATGAAATGAAACCTAAGATCATCTTATAGCGGGGATGTTTCCTCAACCGACATCGGAGGAGACCCGAGCGAGCTACTACTTAGATCCGTACTACTTGCCAGGTAGGTCTCTAATCACCCTTCAACAAGGGGAAACAAAAAAGTCATCCCATCTAGGGAGAAATCCCATATTGGCACATGGTTTGATGAAAAGGAGTATGGACCCTTGCAGCTAGTCCACCCTGAATTTAATCCCTCAGTACTAAGCCTCATCCCATGGGAATACATATATATATCCATGCAAGCTTTTCAAAACGGAGAGTTGACATTCTTTTCAAAATCATGCATCATTAGCCAAACCAAAACATGATCAAATCCATCCATACTTAGGCTAAAAGCCAACAAGAACTTCCTAAATCATTTCCATGTCAATACAATAAGAGTACTTTTATCTACATAGCTTAGCAATCAAGCCTTCATAACATATCAAAGTAGTGCAAGCACCCATAATTCTCAAAGAGCCATGACAAGAGACTATGTGATCACAAGCCATAGCATATCATATCATAACAAGAGGGTCATGCCCTTAACAAGAGTTTCATCATAACCATTCTTCAATGCATATGCCATGAATGAGAGATCAAGTGCATGGGTAATGGACGAATCAAACATTAAACCATAATTCATAATTAAATCCCAATTCAAAACATAATGCAAATTACCCATGCATATTAAACCATTAAAGGGACATACACATTGATCGTTCAAGAATTTTCATGTATTTCATAAAATTTAAACTCAAATCATCATCAAATCACCCAATTTCTATAGCCCACAACTCAAAGAAATGACATACTTCAAGAATTAAAGAACCCATAATCAAGGAAAGCTAAAAATGATAAATTAAAGAGTGGGGTTTTTGGGTCTTCATGGATGGAAGGTGATCCATGAATCAAACTCACATACCTGGAGTTTAATTAAGAGAATTGAATGGAATTTCAAGAAAGCTAAATTTCCCTAAATTTCCCCAAATTTCTTCAAGCTTTCATCAATGGAGGTCAAGAGGATTGAGAGAATTTTAGATAGACTTTAGGAGTGTTAGAATAGATGAAAGGGGATTAGGGTTTGATTTAGGGGGTTTAGGAGACCTTAGAAAGCCTAAAAGGGGCCTAGGATCTAATTAAATTATGAAATAACCATTAATGAAATGGACAATATCACTGAAGACAGGGTCACACGGAAGGCACACAGTGACCGTTCAAAGGTTCACGGGCGATGTACCTGCCCGTGAAGTTTCACTTGGCCTCGGCTTTGGCTTGAACTCTCGGGGGACTTTCTAGATCACTTCACGAGGGGTATCACAGACCATGTAGCTTCACACAGACCATGTACTGGTCCGTGGAGTATCACTTTGTTCGGAGTCCAGCTCCGAACCTCGGCCACCATTCTGGACCACTTCACGGGCCGTGAAGGGTCACACGGACCGTGAGGTAGTCCGTGGGGCCATACTTGGTCCATGGGTTGGCCCCCAACCACTAGGAGACAAATGGACCAACCCATGAGCACTCCCACGGACCGTGGACCACCAAATGGTCCGTGGTCCAGCCCTTAGTCCCATTTCCAGAACCCTTTTCCCAGCGTATTTCCAAATACAGGCAAGCTCACTGTAAGGGCCATAACTTCCACATATAAACTCCTAATTATGTGAAACCAGTTGCGTTGTGAAGATAACTCAAAGGGCTTTGATTTGACATATAGCATCCCACACAGTTCATCCCTTACAAAAATATATTACTTTTCAAAGTCTACTGCTCAACCGGCCTCACAACTTCACCAAATGATCCTTTTTGAATCCGGCCACTTAAATACCACCCATGGCTAGACAATTTCAACCACGACCAGTTTAACACTAACCTTGATCAACTATTATGAAGTTCAAACATTTTTGGATTGTTGCATTGGCTCTTTTAGTTTTTGAATGATTTAATTCAATTGAGTTGTGGGATGTGTTTAAATATTAATCTTAAGGTGAATTAAACCCCTAATTGTTGAATTCCATTGATTTTATGAAGATTCAAAAATTGCATGTCTCCTTGTTCTTCAATTCAAGCATGGGTAGTATGAATTATGCTTTAAATTGATGATCTCATAATGTTTTGAAGTATGAATCTATTTTAATGTGATGATTTAAATGTCGGTATAAATTTCCCATATTATTAATTGATCATTCATGCATTTCATTCATGAGCATGAAAGGATTGACTTGATGAAACTCTTGATAAGGGCTTGGCCCTCTTGACTTGACTTGATTTTTGGTAAGACATGGGGTATGACTTGAAAGTGATTATATCTTATATTGATAAGGCTCTATGAGCATCTTGGGTATTTTACACCATATTGTTATGTTATAATGAGCTACTCCTATGCATTGGTCTTTGGATATGATCATTGAAATTGTTATTTGTCTTTTTAGCCTAATTATGGCAAAATTTGGAATATGATTCGGGCTTTTTAGCCAACTTTGCAATGCTTTGATTTGAAATATTGAAATCTCCATTTTGAAAGCTTATATATGAATATGTATTTCTGTGGGATGAGACTTAGTACCGAGGGATTGCAGTCAGGGTGGACTATCTCCAAGGGTCCATACTCCTTTCTGTAAAACCATGTGCCAACATAGGATATCTCCCAAGATGGGATGACTTGTTTTTTACCCCCTATTAGGGTGGCTTGGGATCTACCTAGCAAGTATTCTAATTTCTAGTAGTAGCTCGCTTCGTCTTTCTTGTTGTCGGTTGAGGTCACATCCCCGCTATGACTATGTAGGTTTGCATTCATGCATCATGGCATATTGGTATCATACTTCTCCTTGATTATGTATATTTTTTCTATACTCATATGTGCCCTCTTCATCTAGCTTTGTAGTAGGTTCATGTTCATTTGCATGGCATGCCCGCATACTTAGTTCATTATATGTGCTAACCCATATTCTTTGTCTATATGATTAACCATGTAGACACCGAAGACAATATTCATTCACCGTTGGACGCTTAGTTGAGACCGTTGACTTGTTGATAGTGGTGAACCCTATACTCCAAGGGCAACTCCCACCTTCCTCTATCCTGTGTTTTGTTAAATTTTATCTATCTTGTGACTTGAGGGTGAGCCCGGATTATGTTGAGGCCCCATCTTATTCTATGTAGAGGCATTGGTTGATATATCAGATTCTATTGTACGCCGTATTATGTGCTTATTTGAGATGATTATGACTATCAAGCCACCTTCGACTATGTTTTTGGTTATGTTATTATGTTTGATGGATGGGAATGTGCTTATGTGGAAAGTCCCTAGCCCCTGCTTGCCCCCAAGCTTGAGTCATACTTACCCGCCCCGTAGAACGTAATTGTTATGTGTTATGTGATTCATGCTTATCCCATTCTCGGTGATATCCCCATAGCTTGTGTCCAAAGCCCCGGAATCCCTTAGACTCATGTGTTATTTATTGTACTACGTGATTCGGAACTAATGATGAGTGCGATGGTGCTTGGATGGCTTGATCGAGGACTCTTGGGTTCTCTTTTGCCATGTCACGTCTAGGCCCTATATCGAGTCATGAAAAATATGGTATCAGAGCCCTAGGTTTGTAAATTATCCTCGGAGTCCAATATGCCACGTCAAGTAGAGACTTGTTCATGGGTGTAATGCGTGCCATACCTATGAGTGAGAGGCTATGATAACGTTTTAGTAATTATCTCACTTTATTATTTCTAATATCGTTCTATGAACTGTTTTGTAAGGTTTTCTGAAATGTTGGTATTTTTTCACTCTTTAAGAAGATGCCTACCCGAAAAGCTCCCCCCTAGACAGGCCCCGATTTACAAGGAGCAGGTCCCTCGGGAGCCTGTGGAAGAACAAGTGACTTATGCTGAGTTTCGGAATGTGGTTGCTATGTTGGCCTAGGTGGTGACTAATCAAGCCCGTCCAATTAACCCCAAAAATGGTAGCACTCGGGCTTCTAGGGTGAGGAACTTCACCTTAATGAACCCTCTGGAGTTCTTTGGTTTGAAAGCTGATGAAGATGCCCAAGAGTTTATTGATGAGCTCACTAAGGTGTTGACTATTATGGGTATCGGTTCAGAAGAGAAGGCTGAATTGGATGTCTATCAGTTGAAGGATGTAGCCTAGGTGTGGTATAATCAATGGTTTGTGTAGAGGATTGCAGATGTTAAGGTTGATTGGGAAGAGTTCAAGTTTGCTTTTTTGGATTATTTTTTCTCTCTTGAACTTCGGGAGGCCAAGATGACTAAATTTATCAACCTCAGGCAAGGTAGTATATCTGTGAGGGACTATTCTCTCAAGTTCACAAAGCTTTCGAAGTATACTCCCATGCAAGTAGTGGGTCCCTGTACAAGGATGCACAAGTTTATTTCTGGGGTCTATGATTTGGTAGTGAAGCAATGTTGCACCATTATGCTTATTCAGGAAATGGATATCTTGAAACTTATGAATTATGCCGAACAGATTGAGAAGGAGAAGCTCAAGAGGGTAAACAATTCTAAGAGGGCTCGGCTTGATGGTGAGTTCTCCAATTCTAGGAATGGTGGTGGAAATGGCCGACTCGAACAAGGACAAGGTTCGAATATGAAGTTTGACAACTCTAGGGTGTCTCCTCCTATGGAACAAGTTGGGGCTGGACCACGGCCTCCTCGTTGTGGCTAATGTGGGGAAACTCATTTGGGTGAATATAGGAAGATTTTGGGTGCTTATTTTGGGTGTGAGAGTATGAACCACAAGATTGTAGATTGCCCAAAGAACTCAAAGAAGGATCAAGTGGCTATAGTTGGGCAAGGGCAGCCAAAGTATCAAGTTGGTAGTGCTCCCAGAAACAATAGGTTTTATGCTTTTCATGCCCGACAGGAGGTGGATGAAGCTCCAGATGTTGTGACTGGTATCTTAAAAGTATTTGATTTTGATGTTTATGCTTTACTTGATCCAGGTGCAAATTTATCTTTTATAACTCCTTTGTTGGTTGTTAAATTTGGTTTGAGTCCCGAAACTTTAAGGGAACCTTACTCGATGTATACTCCCGTGGGTGAGTCTATTATTTCCTAGAAAGTGTATCAGGGTTGTCCTATTTCATTCCTGCATAAAGTCTTTCCCAGTGATCTTGTAGAGCTTGAGATGTACTATTTTAATATTATTCTTGGGATGGATTAGTTGCATGCATCATATGCCTCGGTCGATTGTAGGACTAGGCAAGTTAGATTCTAGATTCCTAATAAACCTGTTTTAGAATGGAGGATGATTTGTAAGGGGTGCATCTATCATATTGTGAGAGTTAGAGATGTGGAAACTGAGTCTCCTACTCTTGAGTCGGTTCCGGTAGTTAATGAGTTTCTCGATGTATTTATCGAAGATTTGTCTGGTATCCCTCCTGAGAGAAAGGTGGATTTCGGTATAGATTTCCTTTCGGATATTCAACCTATTTCTATTCCTCCTTACTGTATGGTTCTGGCTGAACTAAAGGAGTTAAAGGATCAGTTGAAGGACTTGTTGGAGAAAGGCTTTATCCAGCCAAGTATTTTACCTTGGGGTTCTACTGTGTTATTCGTGAGGAAGAAGGATGGATCGCTCCGAATGTGTATTGATTATCGGTAGTTGAATAAGATGACTATAAATAATAAGTACCCGTTGCCTAGAATAGATGATTTGTTTGATCAACTTCAAGGAGCCACTCATTTCTCTAAGATAGATCTTTGTTCGGGTTACCACCAGTTGAAGGTGAGGGAGTGTGATATTCCCAAAATAGCTTTCCAAACTCGGTACGGGCATTTCAAATTTATGGTGATGTCATTTGGTTTGGCCAATGCCCTGGCAGTGTTTATGGATTTTATGAATCGGGTATTCAATCCATTCCTTGACAGTTTTGTAGTTGTCTTCATTGATGATATCCTGATTTACTTCCGAACAGAGCAGGAACATAAGGACCACTTGAGGTTAGTGTTTCAGACCTTAAGGGAGAAGGAATTATTTGCCAAGTTTAGTAAATATGAGTTTTGGTTGGGGGAAGTTGCTTTCCTTGGTCATGTGGTGTCCGGTGATGGTATTAAGGTTGATCCTAATAAGAAGACCGAAGCTGTAAAGAATTGGCCTAGAGGATTGACTTCGTCTGATATCCAAAATTTTCTTGGGTTAGCCGATTATTATCGGAGATTTATTGAGGGATTCTCTTCCATTGCATCCCCATTGACTAAGTTGACTCAAAAGAAGGCTAGGTTTGTGTGGTTAAATGCGTGTGAGAAGAGTTTTCAAACTTTGAAGGATCAACTTATGTCGGCTCCTATCTTGACCTTGCCAAATGGATTAGATAGGTTTGTGGTGTATTGTGATGCTTTGCAAATTGGGTTGGGATGTGTACTCATGCAACATGGTAAGGTGATAGCTTACGCGTCACGGCAATTAAAGGTTCATGAACAAAATTATCCGACCCATGATCTTGAGTTGACGGCAGTGGTATTTGCTTTAAAGATTTGGAGGCATTACTTGTATGGAGTTCATGTTGATGTCTTCACCGATCACAAGAGCTTGGAATATGTGCTCACCCAAAGAGATCTCAACTTGAGGCAAAGGAGATGATTGGAATTACTCAAAGATTATGATATGAGTGTTCTATATCATCCAGGTAAGACAAATATCACAGCGGATGCCCTTAGTAGGCTATCCATGGGTAGTGTGTCGCCTATTGACGAAGGAAAGAAGGAATTGGCAAGGGATGTACACCATTTATCTAGGTTGGGTGTTAGATTGACCGACTTCGGCGATGGTGGACTTCTTGTTCAAAGAGGGTCTGAGTCTTCTGTGATTGTTGATGTAAAGGCAAAATAGGATTTGGATCCTTCCTTGGTGGAGTTGAAGAAGTTGGTTGCAAAAACGAAGATAGAGGTTTTCTCCCAAGGGGGAGATTATGTGCTATGATATTAAGATCGGTTGTGTGTGTCGAATGTCGACGGCCTAAGAAAGGTTATCATGAGTGAAGCTCATAATTCTCAATATTCTATTCATCTGGGATCCACTAAGATGCATCGAGACTTGAGAGAAGTGTATTGGTGGCACAGCATGAAGAACGACATAGCCAAGTTTGTGTCGGAATGCCCAAATTGAAAACAAGTGAAGGTGGAACACCAAAGGCCCGATGGTTTGGCCCAAAATATTGAGATTCCTATTTGGAAGTGGGAGGATGTGAATATGGACTTTGTAGTTGGGTTACCCCATACTCGTAAACAGTTTGATTCTATTTGGGTTGTTGTTGATCGAATGACCAAGTTGGCTCACTTTTTACGGGTCAAAACTACCTATAATGCCGAAGATTATGCTAAATTATATATTCGGGAGTTGGTGAGATTGCATAGTATACCGAGGTCCATCATATCGGATCGTGGTACCCAATTTACTTCTCAATTTTGGAGATTATTTTAAAAAGGGCTAGACACTAAGATTAAATTGAGCACCGCTTTCCATCCCCAAACTGATGGACAAGCCGAGAGGATAATTCAAACCTTGGAGGATATGTTAAGGGCTTGTGTGTTGGAGTTCAAGGGAAATTGGGATGATCATCTACCGCTTATCAAGTTTTCCTACAACAATAGTTACCACGCTAGTATTGGTATGGCCCCATTTGAAGCTTTATACGGTAGGAGGAGTAGGTCCCCGATAGGATGGTTTGAGTTGGGTGAGTTGGCATTGTTAGGTCCGGACTTGGTTGTTGAAGATATATAAAAGGTGAAGTTGATTAGGGAATTGAAAATGGCTCAAACTCGCCAAAAGTCTTACTCGGATGTTAAGAAAAGAGACCTGGAATTTCATGTGGGTGATTGGATTCATGTGAAGTTATCACCTATGAAGGGCATTATGCGTTTTGGCAAAAAGGGCAAGTTATGCCCTCGGTATGTCGGACCATATGAGATCGTTGAATGGGTTGGCAATGTGGCTTATAGATTAGAGTTGCCTTTGGATATGAGTTATATTCATCCGGTGTTCCATGTTTCGATGTTGAGGAAATTGGTTGGTGACCCTAAAGCAATTGTGCCTTTGGAGGATGTTACGGTTGAGGAGAACTTGACTTATGAAGATGTATCGATTGAAATCTTGGATAGACAAGTAAAACGGTTTCGCAACAAGGAAGTAGCTTCAATTAAAGTGCTTTGGAGAAATATGTGGAAGGTGCTACATGGGAGGTGGAGTCGGACATGATGAAGCGATACCCCTATCTTTTCCAATCTACTCAAGCCTAAGGTACTAGGTTTTATCTCTCTTTCCGAATGGCCCTAATTCTTTATTTTCTTGAGTTTCATGGAATTACATGCATGCATGTGCACAAACGGATTTGAATAATAATTTGACATGAGTTTTAAATGACTTTTGAAATGATAAATGATGCATTATGTTTTATGTCAAAATGTTTCTTGTCTTTCAAGCCTTGTTCTAGCCCATTCGAGGACGAATGTTCCCTAGGGGGAGATGATGTAACAACCCATAAATTTTTGAACTTTGCAATGTGGTTTGAGGGTTGATTTGAACCTATCTTGGCTAGCTTATAAGTTTTCCGAGTCTCTCTTGCATAACCGTCTTGGAGGAAATCATATTGGTTAAATTTTGCTTGACGTCTTATGAGAGTACTGGATTTAAGTGTCCATATCTCTTGGTACGGAATGAACTGGGTGGGCCATGACCTTTCACATTGAATCTCTTTGAGTTATCTTCCTAACGCACTTGGTTTCACTCAATTCAGAGTTTGGATGTGGAAGTTATGGCCTTCACAGTGAGACTGTCTGCACAGGGTTACATTCTGGAAAAGGAAAGAGGGCTTGTAGCTAAGGCACAGCCTCACAGCAGGACCACGGTCCATATGTGGCCTCACAGTCCATGAGGCAGGTCGTGTGACCTCTCACGAGGTATGGTAAAGTGTTTCGGGATGGCCTTGACCCGCAGATCTATTCTATGTATAAGGTTAACGTTCCTGAGATCACGTCGTCTTGACGGTGGAATTCACGGTCCATGTGGAGGCTCAAGACCCGTGAATGGGTCCGTGTGGATTCCAGTGAGCAGCCAAGGCTCTGAGCCAAGGGAGGCTCCACGGACCACCTCACAGTCTGTGTGAAGGCTCACGGCTTGTATGTCTGGCCGTGTGGTTGCGAGAAAAGATTTTTTCTAAATATGGAATGTTCGTGGGAAAAGTTAGTTCCAAGTGGGGCTTCAAGGAAAGGACTCATAAACTTTATGGCCCCTCACAATCCGTGTAGTTGGCCATGTGGGAGACATTTCAAACTTTCTTATCTGTTGCCAAGTTGATGATCATTTTCAAGTAAAGCCTCACGGACCGTGAGTCACTACATAGTTCGTGTAGTGCACTTTTTCAGTGACAGTTCCAGTTTTCTTGCTCATTTCATTAATGATTTAATTGTAATTTTTAACTAATCCTAAGGTCGTTTTAGCATTTTTAAATGCTCCTAAACTCCTGATTTAGCCCTATTCACCCTCATTCCATTGAAATCTCTTCAATTTCTCTCAATTGCTCTCTAAGTTCCATTGGAAGACTAGCTTGGGAATCAAGGGAAGGCTCAGTTCTTCTTGTTCTTCTTGATTAATCAAGGTATGTGGGATTGATTCATGGTTCTCCTTTTAACCATGAAGACCCAAAACTTTCTCCTTCAATTTTGATGAATTTTACTTACTTTGAAATTGGGTCTTTTAGATTATGAATGATTTAGTTGTGGGTTATGTTTAAATGTTAATTTCAAGGTGTATTAAGCCCCTAATTATTGAATTCCATTGATTTTATGAAGATTCAAAAATTGCATCTCTCTTTGTTCTTCAATTCAAACATGGGTAGTATGAATTATACTTTTAATTGATGATTTCATAATGTTTTGAAGTATGAATCTATTTTAATGTGATGATTTAAATTTTGGTATAAATTGCCCATGCTATTCATTGATCATTCATGCATTGCACTCATGAGCATGAAAGGCTTGACTTGATGAAACTCTTGATAAGGGCTTGGTCCTCTTGACTTGACTTGATTTTTGGTAAGACATAAGGTATGACTAGAATGTGATCACGTCTAGTCTTGATATGGCTCTATGAGTATCTTGGGTGTTTTACACCATATTGTTATGTTAGAATGCGTTACTCCTATACATTGGTCTTTCGATATGATTATTGAAACTCTTGTTTGGCTTTTTAGCCTAATTATGGAAAGATTTGGAATATGATTGGGCTTTTTAGCCAACTTTGCATTGCTTTGATTTGAAGTATTGAAATCTCCATTTTGAAAGCTTGTATATGTATATGTATTCCCGTGGGATGAGACTTAGTACCGAGGGATTGCAGTCGGGGTGGACTATCTCCAAGGGTCCATACTCCTTTCCGTCAAATCATATGCCAACATGGGATATCTCCCAAGATAGGATGACTTGTTTTGTACCCCCTATTAGGGTGGCTTGGGATCTACCTGGCAAGTAGTCCAATTCCAAGTAGTAGCTCTCTTGTTGTCGGTTGAGGTCACATCCCCGCTATGACTATGTAGGTTTGCATTCATGCATCATGGCACGTCATGGCATATTGGTATCATAATTCTCCTTGATTATGTATATTCTTTCTATACTCATATGTGCCCTCGTCATCTAGCTATGTAGTAGGTTCATGTTCATGTGCATGGCATGCTCGCATACTTAGTGCATTATATGTGCTAACCCATATTCGTTGTCTACATGATCTAACTATGTAGGTACCGGAGACAATATTCATCCACCATTGGACGCTTAGTTGATATTGTTGACTTGTTGATAGTGGTGAGCCCTATACTCCAAGGGTAACCTCTACCTTCCTCTATCCTATGTTTTGTTATATTTTATCTATCTTGTGACTTGAGGGTGAGCCCGTATAATGTCGAGGCCCAATCTTATTCTATGTAGATGCATTGTTGGACATATTGAATTCTATTATACACCGTATTATGTGCTTATTTGAGATTATTATGACTATCCATGCTTTGTTATGGCTATTTACGCTTCGACTATGATTTTGCTTATGTTATTATGTTTGATGGATGGGAATGTGCTTATGTGGAAAGTCCCTAGCCCCTGCTTGCCCCTATAGCTTGAGTCATACTTACCCGCCCCTTAGAACGTAATTGCTATGTGTTATGTGATTCATACTTATCTCATTCTCGGTGATGTCCCCATAGTTTGAGTCCAAAGCCTCGGAATCCTTTAGACTCATGTGTTATTTATTGTATTACGCGCTTCCGAACCAATGATGAGTGCGATGATACTTGGATGGCTTGATCGAGGACTCTCAAGTTCTCTTTCGCCATGTCACGTCTAGGCCCTACTCTCAGGTCGTGACAACATATATATAGAAAGAAGTATATAGGAAAGAACATAGTATCAATATTCCAAGAAATCCATGATACATGATTTCCATAATACTTCAACATACAGGGATGTGACCATAACCGACATATAAGACAATGCAAGCCATAACATGAATCTCCCGATGCGCAAACCCTCGCACCGAGATTAGCGTAGACTACTTGCCATGGGTAGCCTACATCACACCTTACGACCCGATCATTTCAGTGTGATGGCCACTTTTCTTATGACCCAGTCATTTTAGAAGGATTTCATAATCATCCTATAAAGGGTCATAAACATATATCTATGTTGGCACGTAATTATGAGAATGGAGTAAAGACACTTGCGGATAGCCTCCCACCTCCATATCCCATTCGGTTCTAGGTCGTCATTCCATGGAAATACATATACGTATAAATGATTTTAAAAGGAGGATAAGTGTTTTCAAATCATAATATTGTATACTTAGGCTTAAAAGCCAAACACACTTCATAATCATGCATTCTTGGGCTAAAAAGTCAAATCAAACTTCATGTCATACTTTCATGCATAGGAGTAGCTCTTTCATACTTATACATGTTGGTGTAAACACCCATAATTTCTCAAAAAGTCATATCATAGACATCATGTGATCATATTCTTGTCATACCCATAAGTGCTTGAAAACATAGTCATAATCATAATTGGGTCTTATCCCACATCATAAACTTCATGAAAATTGATGTTCATGCATGCTTATGCCATGAGAAATGAGAGAATAGCATGGAAAATGAAGATTCATATTTAAAACATCATAATAAGATGAATTCATACTTAAGTCATAAGGATGTCAACAATTAAAATCTAATTTAGACTACCCATGCATAGGTTCAAAGATTAAAGGGACATGCATATTTAAACCTTCATGAAATCAATGTAATCCAACACAATAGGGCTTAAATAATATTAATCACATCAATTAAATATAGCCCATAACTCAATTTAATCAAATCAACACTAATTTAGAAGATCCATATTCAAAGTAAGCTTGCAATTCATAAATTAAATAGTAAAAAGCTTTTGGGGTCTTCATGATTGAAAGGGATAATGAATTAATCCCACATACCTTGAGAAATCTAGAAGAATTTAGATAGAGTAGACTTGAATTGAAACCTCCTTGAAACCCTAGCTTGAGACCCCAATCACAAGACTTGTAGAGAGTGGTTTTAAGATTTGAATTCTAGAGTTCTAAGCGTAATGAATGAAATTGAATAAGGATGGAGGAGTATAGGTATTTTTTGGGGTTTAGGATAGGTTAGAAAGTCACAAACGACCCTTAAAAATAATCAAAATTACAAAAAAAACCATTAATAAAATGGGCACTAAAAAGTGCCCAAAAGTCTCGTACAAGAGCACCACGGCTCATGCAAGGGTCCACGAACCGTACAAGCTTCAATGGGAAGTGTCCCTTCTAAAAATTAGAAATATTTAGGTCAAAGGTGTTCTCACTGAAGATGACACGGTCCGTACAAGCTCTCGTACAAAGATCCAAGTTTTGAGATGATGATTTGTTACTTAGAATTTTCTGAGGGATAGGGCTTCACGAGACCGAACCATGACTCGTAGTGAGGTGCACGACCTTTACAAGGGTCTGTGGTGGGTGCCTTAGCCACCCAATGGCTTTCAAGCCAAGGACACCTACCACAGGCCACTTTCAGGGCCAGTGGTGCGCACTACGAGCTGCAAAGGGCTCAGTGGAGGGCCACTTGGTATTGAACTCAACCATAAGCTAAATACACCACATACAAGGCCAAGGGACACCCCTAGGAATGCTCTATGGCTTGTGGGCCTTTCCACAGCTCGTGGAGGTGACCATGGGGTGTCACCCTGGTTGAAAACTTTTGGAACTTGATTTTAAGCATTGCCATGGCCTCCCGAGGTCTGGGTCCTTATATTGTGCTTGTCCACCTTGGCCTTGGGTCCGTCCATCACCAATTCTATAATCCTTTGTATGGTGGTCAGGCTTGCCACATTTGAAGCATGCATTTGAGTCGGCTATACACTCACCCTTATGAGGCCTTCCACATTTTTGCATAACTTGAAGAAGCTTATCCATCTGATCCACCTTGGGATTTTAGGTTGACCCCTTATCTTTGTTGAACTTGGGAGGAGGGAGTTTTGATGACCTTTGGTTCACTTGCCTTTGACCATCTTGGAATTTACCATGGCCACCGATCCTATGGTGGGAAAATCCACCACCATCTATCCAGGCCCTTTTGGACTCTCTTGACTGCTCTCATAACTTTTCTTCTTCAATTTGCTCTACTTAAGTCATTAGGTGGGAGATGTACATTTCCTTCAAAGGTATAACCATTTTGCCTTCTTTGGATACTAATTCTAATACATCGGATATGAATTTACTCATCTTGGCCCTTGGATCTGCCACCATAAATGGTGTTTATTTGGAAATCTTTATAAATTTGAGGGAGTATTTCCTCACACTCATGTGCCTTTGATTCAAGTTTATGAACTTTTGCACCTTCGCTTCCCTTAACACCAATGGAAAGAATCTATCAAAATATGCCCCCTTGAACTCATACCACCCTACTCAGCCCGCTTCTACACCTCTTTTCTTGACTCATTGGTCATACCAAACCATTGCCACCCCTTTCAATTGGTAGGCCACAAGTTCTTCCTTCTCCTTCAATAAATCCCCATGACGGCTACAATTCTATAGGCTTCATCAAGTAACTCTATCGGGTCTTTATCAACCTTAGATACATATTATTTTGGCGGGTTCATTGATGTATCAGCAAAATATGACACTTTTAATGCTTTAAACTTATAATTTTTTGCATTCTCAAAGCGATGTTAGTAGATTCAATTTGTTTTTATATTGATTTTGTAGGATTACATGATTCGGGGAGTTTTTCTGGAGATTTGCACAAGTTGCAGCTTTTTGGTGATGTACGAGACCATCTATGGTCTGTGGTTTGATCCACGAGTCGTAGATAGGGTTCGTAGTCTTGAAACAGTGAGGGCCAATTTTTTTGAAGTTGAATTTATGGTTAACAGGATGGGTCGTAGTTTATTTCACGACTCGCAGATCAGTTCGTGAAAGGAAGGCCTAGAGATTTGCATAGTTGCTGAAAGTTACCAGGATGAAGGAATCTACGGATTGTAAGTCAATATACGATTTGTAAAAATATGCTCATACATGGATGGCAGATTTTGAACAAGGCAGTCTACGAAGCCCTTCCACAAGACGTAAGCAGGGTCATGGCCCATAAACTAGCTCATGGAAGGCCCCGAATCTAATTTTCCTATTTAAGTTAGAATTTGGTTTTCTTTTATTATAAATAGGATTTTTAAGTATTTTTTGACGTGCAGAACTACAGAACTCATATTATTACTTTCTTTTAGCTTGTTCTTGGAGATTTTGAGTTGATCACTTTTGTATTCATATTTAGGGTTCAATATTGTGATTTACGTGGAGATTTCAGATTTCTTGTTCTTTAATTTTTTGTTATAAGTGTTCAATTATGCAAACTTATATCATGATTTCTTCATCTACAACAAACATGAATAGATAAATCCACAACTACGGTTGTGGGAATCAGAATATCTAACACAGTAAAAATGAAATAACTTGTAATCCTTAGAAAATGTCGTTGCATGTATTATTTCTCTTCATTTTGAATGCTTTTTAACGGTGGCCAATGTTAAAACTCATCGGCCCAAGGGGTTAATGAATGGGAAAAGGGATAAATAATAAGATTTGATATGAGCACACTCGTCTAATCCATCTTAACAGCCCAAGGGATGGTTGTAGTAGGACAAGGTAATGGTTAATAATGCGACACCCGTAGATGGCCCAAGTTGTGTGGTGAAATTTGCCTAGTTGTTGGCCCAACTAACTAGGTGAACATAACTTACCAATTTTACATGCTACACACTAGGGAAGGTTACAATTATTAGGTTACCATGCGCTAGGAATATAATTCATGAAGAACACAATACCCTAGTTACTTCTCTCACTGAATTAGTACGCTCATTGACTATTGATCTTATTTTAGGTTTGAATCATTGTTTTTATATCAAAATCCCCCTTTTTGGAAGTAAGTCAATTAATTAATCCAAATTGCTTTAATTATTCCAAGTCTAGACTATATTCCTCGTGGGATCGACCCTAATCATCGTTAGGTTCTGTATTTGAACAACAACTGATTATACCTTAATTGGGAGGTGTAATTTGGGCGTGATCATTCATTATCATAAAGTCTCGGACCTTTGTCACCAGTGAAGGTGCTTGGGGAGGAAGTGCAGCCTCCCAATTTGCTTAGTTGCCCAAAACTTAGCCTAACATCGTGAAGGTGACTCTAAACTCTTCATGGGTGACTCCCTCTTTTTGTTGCACGGGAGAGGTTAGGTCTTCGGGCACATCCCTTAGCAAAGGTTCTCTCTTTGGTGGAATTATCTAGAAATGTCAAAGAGGGTGTCGTTAGTTAGTGGAATAATCTTAGACAATTCTAATAGCATGACATGAATCATAAATAAGTGAGTTATTTCCTAAACACCTCATAGCCTATTATTCATAGTTGTGGTGCGCTTCATAACTATGAACAAGAAACTACTCGACGTGCTATGTTGGATTTTTGGGGACCATTCACAAACCTAGTGCTATGATACCAAGATTGTCACGACCCAATCCTAGGTCCTAGGACCGATATGGCAAATGGGGAACCGAAGGGTACCCCAAACAAGTCTCATAGCATACATAAGCACATACTTGGTTGCAGAATGTAATTCAACCATCATTTAGTCATACTAAGGGGATTCAGGACTTAGGATGCAATCTATGGGAAAGTGGGTAAAGGATTTCCATCACGTAATCTCATCAAGTAATACTAGGGGATGAGAACATGGGACACACTCTATAAGGAGTAAGGACATAGGGAAATTCACCATCTCATTATCAACATCACAAACATGAGATAGGGACTAAGAGATAACCTCCACAGAAGTGTAAACATCGCATAATACGTACATAGCATAAGCATCCAATAAAACCTCTAGTCATAAATGGAATGGAGGCCAAGACATGTCCCGGACTCACCCTCAAAATTAGAAGTAAAAGTAATAATGTCTTAACATAAGCACGAAAGATAGAAAATGGATGTTTCCCTCCAACTAGAGGACTCACCACAAGCAAAGATCTTCTCACGTTGAACTAGCCACAAGGAGGTGGATGGGGAAGTGCTTCGGTCCCTATATTAATAGATCATATAGGAAAAAGTATGTGTTAGTACTTTGAATGTACTAGTATATGGGATGCAATGCAATAAGATATCATAAGCCATAATCGATAAGATGTATAATCAAATACAAAGGTAATAAGCTCAATATGAAATGAATGAACAATGCCTTAAAGAAAACATGCATGGAAGGTAAAACATAATTTCATGCTATAGCATATATATGTGAGAGGAGATTGTAACTGACGTATAAGACCATACAAGCTACTACATGGAATCTAACATAACCCCTACATTAGCACGGGGAGATCACTTGTTGGATGGGACTCCATCAACTTAAGAATGCATCTTTAATCAATAGAATGGCCTATGTGGATCCACTAGCCTAACCTACAAGGGCTCCTACAGTGGCACATAGTTAATCAAACATGAGGTTGTTACTAGGATTCTCTTACCAAACCACACCTTCATGCCTCATTCGGTGCTAAGTCATTCGCATGGAATACATTAGAAATACAAGCATAATCGTATTCATTCATAAGCTCGTAAAGATAACATCATCGTATTAAGAGTGGCTCATAAAACTTATGATCCATCAAGTGAGAATTGTCCTTATTACAAAAGGATTCCTTCTTTTGGTGAAAATTGTCCTCATCACCAACTTATACATTCAAAGACGGGTTTATTAATACTTCATGACTTTCATAAGCTTTCATAACATATAGTTGAAATCCTCATCATTTGGAGTCATACTTCATTAGAGAGCTTAATATGAAAATTGGGTTGGTTTAATGCATGTAAGCTTTAAATCATGCAACTCAAGAGGATTATGCATAAATGTAGTAAAATTCATTAACTTAAATCATTCTCAAAATAATCCACCACAATCATTCTTATTATCTTTCAAAACATAAATATGGGAACATGAAATTCGACTTATAAAATCATCAATGATCACAGTAAACAGTACTCTGCGATCGTGAAATATAAAGCAAATGACCTCTGCGAACGGAGGAGGTCCTCCGGATCGCAGAGTGTTAGTCACTTGGCCTCCACAAACGTGGCCTATTGGCCTGTGATCATAGACTACTATGCAGCTAACCTCCATGAATGCAACCACGGCCTCGCAATCGCGGAGCACTGTGGAGCTGCTCTAGATTTCAACTAACTTAAATTTTCTAACGGGGTGTCCAAAACTCATTAGGAACTCCATGCACACAAATAAACTATGCAACCCTACCAAATTTGACGTTCCAAATTAAATAGCACAATCAAAATTCTAATATGAGATCGTTATGAGAAAATGTGGGTCCCACTTCAAAGCCATAATTAGTCAATTTTCACTGATTGGCCCAAAATGAACCCAAAAGCCTAAAAAATCAAACAAAAGGTCGTTCTAGACCAAACTCAATATTTTAAGCTAACTACGCTATCAAAATTTTCATTTGGGGACGTTTCCTAAGAATTTTCACTAAAGTAAACTATTTGCCAAATTTTAAGGCTAAAATGTAAAACTTGGCACAAACTCACATTGAAAGCCTCGGTATTCGAGTCGACTATGATTTTAGCCTAATTTGGTCATTTCGGAGCTAATGAAATTGTCAGAATTCCATTTTGTGGTTGTTTACCCATATTTTACTTCAACCTCACTTTTTTAGTTATAATATGCCTTTCAACACAAAAAAATTTATAACTTCCAAACAAACAATGAGACGATCAAACTACCAGTGCCAGCAGGTCATAAATGACTTGGGGTCTCTATAGAAATTCACTAACCAGCAAAAAAGTCAAAGAAATATAAAAATGATCTAGAGGGTCATTACAATGGGTTGGACATCCCCTGATATAAAGAGTAGGAAAAAACATTATTTGAAAGAGAAAAATGCCTCATTGGAGAGGATTGCCTTTAGTGAACACTAGAAAAGGGGAAAGTGATCAATGCATAACCACAAATACTTTCAAGTCTCATAGAAGGAGTTGTAGAATATTTCAGGGTTTCTAGAAATTTTGGAGTATGAGGAGTGAACAGTAAATTCAAGCTTGATTTGATAAAATCTAGATCTAGTGTCGAGGGAGTTGGCCCAGTTGATCATCTTATTCCCAGTCTTGATACCTTTGAGCTAAATGTAGTCCTTAGAGATTCACAATTTTCAAACATCAGTGTTGGTGTCCTTGTTAAGATGGAGGACCTTGTCAAGAAACTCCTTCATCTACTATATTCAATTCTCTAGAGTTGACATCATACATTTAATCTCACTTTCTTATTTTTAGAAGTATAGTGATTGAATCGGCAGAAACACATGATCGACTTTATGTTGTTCCAACTTTATTTTGACATAATGCTTCTTGGACTACTTGCAGTCATTAAATGTGTAACCCATGATGGTGAAAGCTCGAGAATGAAATGATGAGACTTCAATGGTCTTATATATGAAGATATTTATCATGGAGATAACTAGGATGGGGAAGATTGTTAATTCATAGAGAAGGCTTGCACAAGCACTCGACTGTCCATCACTTTAAACCATATAATCGTACACCCATGCAACCTAGTTGATTTTATACTTCTTGAGTAGAAATTACAAAACAAAGACATATTTATCAGAGATGTTGCTTAGAAAAAAGCTTTGCGAGGAACTAAAGTGGTGGCAAAAACATAGCCAATTCTTTCAAAGCAAAGAGTAGAAGGACTAAAATTAGATAGGTCTGACCCTAGTTCAACCATAACAACCTCGGCTTCTTCTAGAGTAACTGCAAAATCTTTCAACCAACCAACTTCCATTCATGAAAGGAACAACACCAAGGAAACTTGATTTCAAAGACTTTCTTAAATAAAAAAATCATTAAAAATTATGTGATTTTTCAAAATGAGTTCAACAATGTCCTTAGTGACTCTTAGATTTGCATAAAAGAGATTAACATGCTCTTTATACACATCAAGAAGACAAAGATGAAATAGCAGAGATTGTTTTTGAACTTTAAAATAGGAACTTACAAGATAGTGACAATCCTTAAATTGATCAAAATTTATGACTCTCCTAAAGAGAACAGAAAAAAATTTCAAGTATTGAAACTTTTCTTTTAGGACCGCTCCTTAAAGTAGAAACATGTTCTTTAGGTTTAAAAATAGCAAGGTCTTCTAATCGTAGTGTTTTTACTGACATGTCTTTTGTTGAGAGAGAGTTCTTTTATTAGAATGAATTTTATAAATATTCTTTGAGATTCTTCATCGGCTGAATCAGAGATAAGAAACATAAACTCTGGTTCAGAGGAGAGTTGATGGCATTCACTAGAATGCTTGCAAAAGGAAGCCATGAATTTTCTTTTCTTGTCAGAGGAGAATGAGAATTGACATGAGAATAAGAGAAAAGGTGTTGAGAAGAGATAAAAAGAGAAA
The DNA here is from genome assembly GCA_038996855.1 of Solanum aculeatissimum. Lineage (NCBI taxonomy): Eukaryota > Viridiplantae > Streptophyta > Magnoliopsida > Solanales > Solanaceae > Solanum > Solanum aculeatissimum. Next base: position 22,414 of record JBCEWC010006496.1, read on the forward strand.
ATAAGTTGAAGGAATGAGATGTTTCAGAAGAAAAAGAAAGGATGAGACTTTGGAAAATGAAAACAAGTTGAATAGATGAAAAGATGGAGGGAGAGATACATTTTAATGATAACAAGTTGAAATAAAAAAATAATTAAGATGCAAATGCATTAATTTAAATCGGGGTTTATAAATCATAACACCAAGGTTTTCATGAAGAAAATAATATCATTTAAAAGCAAAAAAAAAATGTTTAGTGCATTGTCAGCCAATTGACTTTCAGAATTGATAATTCTAACAAAAAAGTTCTATATTCAACATGATATATAATAAAATGATATTTAATATTGATATGTTTAGCTCTAGAGTAATGCACAACATATTTAAACAAGCAAATGACACTGATATCGTTAAAGAGGAAAAGTCATTAATGACATAAGATAACTCTTAGTCAAATAATTAATACTCTCTCCGTTCACAATTAGATGTCAAAAATTTTTTAATTTGGTTTTCATTTTTACTTGTCAATTTTTAGAATTCAAGATAAGACAAATTG
>JBCEWC010006497.1:0-22946 GCA_038996855.1 Solanum aculeatissimum
TTCTATATATGTGCCCTTGCCATGTAGGTTGTTATAGGTTCATGTGCATATGCATTTGCATGCCCACATACTTAGTACTTAATTGTGCTAACCCATACTCTTGTCTACATGTTCTAAAATTGTAGGAACCGGTGACGATCTCTATCTACCTTTGCACGATGAGTGATCCTCTCGAAGCTATTTACTTGTGGTGAGCCCTTTTGTTCAAGGGCAATAGCCATTTTCTATCTACCTAGTGTTGTTCTTACTTTTCTTTACTTATGTATTAAGGGTGAGCCTCAAACGATGTCGAGGCCCCTCTTATCTTATGTAGAGGCTTGTTGGACAAAACTCTTATATGTTGGTTTTGTAATTTGGTTGGATATTATGACTATTGAGATGTTATGGTTTATGAGCCTTGATTATGGAAATGGTATCAATTACGCTTATGACTTGATGTGGGGATTGAATTTAATTATGTGCTTATGTGGAAAGTCCCATAACCCCAATGTTCCCCCATAGCTTGAGTCCTACTTACCCTTCCCTTAGAGATAACTGTTACGTGCTATGTGATTCCTGTTCATCCCATTCCCGGCAATATCCCCATAGCTTGAGTCCAAAGCCCTGATTCCTTTAGAACTTATGTGTTATGTGTTTACTTCCATGCTTTCGAACCGATGATGTGTGTGATGATGCTATGATGGCTTGATCGAGGACTTTCGGATTCTCTTTCGCCATGTCACATCTAGACCCCTTATTCGGGTCGTGACACTACCATTCTCTTTTACTTTGAAAACGTATTGCTCCAATAATGTCACAGAGTATCAAGCTTAATACTTGGAATCGAGCTAGCTGTCGACATGAAGTAATTACAATTACATGTCTTTGGTGACTCTCAATTGGTGATCAAACAACTTTTGGGAAGTTATGAGGTCAAGAAGCCTAAATTATGCCCCTATCACTGTTATGCCCAGAAGTTGATAGGATGGCTCAAAGATGTGACTTTACAACATGTGCCAAGGAAGAGAAATAAGAGAGTCAATGCCGTGGCTGCTTTAGCTTCAACTCTAACTCTCCCAGAGCAGACACAAGTTACTATCTTTCAAAAATAGGTCGTACCACCACCAACTGAAGATGAATATGTGAAAAATAGACTAGAGCATCTCGTTTTTTTTCTGAGGTTGATAAAGATGATTGGTGATAAGCTATTATCGACTACTTTTAGTATGAGATACTCCCATAAGATACAAGAAAAAAGATTGGCATTCATCATGAGGCGCCTCATTTTCTAGACTATATGGTCACATTATATAGAAAATTATTTGAGGGAATGCTCTTGCGGCCTTATAGGGAGGAAGAAACAACCCAAGCTTTGCAAGAGGCATATCAAGAGTATGTGGATCACATCAGTTTGGACCAAAGCTTCACTTTCACATAAAAGGAATGGGGTATTATTGGCCATCTATGGTGAAAGATTTCTTGGACTATCGTCGAAGGTGAAAGGCTTGCTAATTGCATATATCAACCGCCTAAAGTTTTTGCCCCGACTATTGCATCTTGTCCATTTGATGCTTGGGGATTAGATGTTGTTGGACCATTGCAAAACTCTTCTGGTGGACACTTATACATCTTAGTCGTGATGAATTACTTCTCAAAATGGCTGAAGTTTTCACTCTTAAAGAAGTCAAGAAGGAGAATGTTGCAAACTTCATTCAAGTGAACATTGTCTACCGATTTGGTATTCCACATTACATAATAACGGACAATGGCAAACCATTTGATAACAAGTTGATGAATAAGAATGTGATCTCTTTGGCTTCAAGAAGAAAAAATCTTCTATGTACAATGCTACCGCCATTGGTCTAGCTGAAGCATTCAATAAGACTCTATACAATCTACTGAATAAATTCATCTCTAAGTTCAAGTGAGATTGGCATGAAAGAATGGAAGAAGTTTTATGGGCATATAGGACAACATACCATACACCAACTCAAGAAACCACATATTTACTTGATTTTGGAGTTGAAGTAGTCCTGCCACTTAAGCGTTAAATACCTTTTTTGAGGCTGGCTATTAAGAAGGGCTCACCAAAGAGGAAATGCTCGACTATATCTTCCTAAATTAGAAGCACTTGATGAAAAGAGATTAGAAGCCTAACAAAATCTTGAATTTTATCAAGCTCATTTGTCTCGTGCTTTCAACAAAAAAGTTCACTCGAGGTGCTTTCAAGTTGGAGATCAAGTCCTTACAGTAAGAAGGACCATTATCACTTGACATAAATATGGGGGCAAATTGACCTCAAAGTGGGATGGACCCTATATAGTACAAGTAGTATACTTAAATGGTGCTTAGAAGCTTGTCGATGTAAATGGCTTAAGGATCGGTCCTATAAATGCAAAATTTCTTAGAAGGTACTACCTTAAGGAAAATGATTATCCTTGAGTACGAGTATAAAACTGCATGATACTCCTATCCTGCAAGAGTATAAATTGTGTATGACACCCTAAAACAATTTTTGCCAGGTTCAAAATCTCAGAAAGGGTGACCTAGGGAAAAATTAGGACAAAAATACTCCTCCAAAACCACGTTGTTTCTTTATCCTCTTCACTGAGGTATGTAGACTCTTGGAATTATATTCTCAGTTCAGTTGCATGAGTGTCAAAAAACTATATGTAAACTATATGTTCCTACCTGATTCGTTATGGGGGCAAACCCCTATGGAATGTGTGAGCTTCTTTAATAGCATACTTAAGGTCTTCAAATTTAATCAAGTTTGCAAGTTGAAATTTTAAAATTCCTCAAGTCTTCAAGTCGAAGTCCTCAAGTTGGTTATCAAATTAAGCAAGTATGTAAGTGATGTTCCTTAAGTTTTCAAGTTTATGTGTTGATATCATCGAAATTTGACAATTTATAAGTTAAATCATTAAGTTCCATAAAGTTTGCAAGTTAAAATTTGTGAATCCACAAAATTTAAAAGAGGAGGGACGTTCATTATTTTCATTCTTATTAATGTGCCAAATGTAGATTAAGTTTGAATTACTAAGGCTTGCATCAAAAGAAAACATGTGTGAAAATTCAAGTTAGAACCACAAAATGCAAGATGTGAGACAAAAATAGAGAAATTTTAATTCTATAAAATTGTCTTACATATCAATCTAAATCTTGAGAAAGTACATAAAAGAAAAGAAGTAAAAAAAGGGAGTCTAATCTAAGCATAATTTGTAGTTGATCAAATCTTGACAACTAGCCTCCAAGCACTCTCTTTTATGTTCTTGCGAGTCAAATCATAACTCGTCAAGAAGTCCAGGTTATCATAAGAGGACACCTCATTCTCATAAACTATATTGGATTGAACATCTTCAATCTCCTTCTTGGCAACATCTACAACTACTTCAAGTTCCTCTCGCTTCACTTATAGAGTTGCTAACTTCCGTATGACCCTCTTTAATGATTTTCTTTTAGAAGAAACATGTTTAGCCTTCTCACCCTCCCTTTCTCTAATTGATTCACTAAGAAATTCTAGCTTCTAATCCTTATGCACCTTATCAATAAAATTAGATCATTCTTGATCATAGGAGGCAGCAAGCTCAAAAAGAGAATCCACCAAATGCTCCAAGAATAAAGGATCTATGAAACACATCTAACTCATCTTTTGCAGAATGTCATAAATATCTTCTTTGTAAGATGAATTTTAGTTCAGAGAAGTTCTAGAAAGTTGTCTATAAATCTTTTCCCAAAGGTCCAAAATGTACTTCTTTTTGTGGGTTATAACAATGTTTTTCCTTCAAAAATAGACTTAGCCCTATTTGGCTTTAAAAATATTGGAGTAGTACCATTTGAATCAAGGGTCAACCTTTTTAAAGCTCGATCACGAGAAGAGAATGTGATTTTTTGTCCTGGCTAAATAGCTAAAGTTGAACCTACCTCATGTTTTGATGTTGCAACAAACCCATCACTAATTTGCTCTCTTGTAGTGATTCCTTTGGATGCTCAAGAGTGTTTGCCTATACAAAAGAGGAGGAAAGAATGTTAGAAAATTACTTAAAACCATAAATTGAAAATAAGAGATTTATATTAAAAGGGAAAACCTCTTCAAATGGCTAATGTTTTTTAAGGGACTATCAATGCCTTGTGCTTCCACAATCTCCAACCCAAAAACTTCGACATCGATTGATTCATGTCTTTTCCTTTTCAAACATTGATCTCTATTGCTACTTTTGCTTGTATCTTGACAGGATTGATTTCTAGATGGAAGATTCACTCCATTCCTCATCCTCTCAAATTCTGTAAGGCAAGAAATACTCAAAGCAAGGCAAGGGCAAGAATTAGGGTTTCCATCTAAGAGATTCTTCCTCCAACTTCTTTAAGACTTTATTTAAAGTCACTTACAGGTATGCGAGCTTGATTTGTGGCTACCTTCCACACATAAAGTTCCTCAATAAATCCTTTTACCTTTTTTTTAAGTTTTTGAAAATGCTGAGTTGCATGACCACGATGTAAATGATGATTTTATGATGTATTTTCATGTATTTTTCCTTGAATGAACTATTGCGATAATACACCATGATTTCCTATGATTACCAAGTTGGTTGTTTTGATTTCATTACCTAGGGTTCTTTCAATAATGTGTGGGCTGCTTAATCTTAGTTTTCAAGTTGCATATCTTATCATGTTCATGCATTATACCATTAAATCATGGGGTTTTCAAGTCATTGTATCGACCCATTAAGTTTATGATGAATTTTGCTTGATGTTAAGGATAAGCACTAAAAGTAAGTTTTAAAGTTATGAATGTTGTCAAAGATGTAAGCATGTTGCAAAGCCCTTAAAGATGTTTTATGATGAACCCTCCATGTGAAAGGCCAATTCTCACTTGGGTGGTTTTTGAGTTATTGAGTTACTACTATGAGATCGCTACTTATGATTCTAAGTTACATTACATGACTATGCTTATGTTTATAAAGTATTCCAGGGGATTGAATCAACACTGAATGAGGTATTGAGGTGAGCTATGGGAAGGGAGCCCTAGTAGCAAGCCCTTGCCCCATTAACTATGTGCCACCATAGGAGCCCTTGTAGGCTAGGCTAGTGGATCCAAAAAAGCCCTAATGATAAAAAAGATGCATGCTTAAGTTGATGAAGTTCCACTTGGTAAGTGGTATCCTTGCGCCAACGTAGAGGGTTATGTTGGATTCTATGCAATAGCTCATGCTATTATATTTCAGTTAGGATTGATGATGTTCGAACCTATTACTCAAATGGTAGTAGGAACGATCGTTATCAGCATATTAACCTAACAAAAGAGTTAAGGTCAAATCCCATAAGGAATGGTGGTTCAAGAGGTGAAGTGATGCATTAAACTAGGTGATTATAGAGTCTAATTGGGGGGTTACAGTAAATAAATTCAGGGTTCAACTAACGATAATATCTAAATTTTTAACAACAGATAATGAGAGATATTGGAAGTATGCAAATATAAGAACAAATCTACAATGCTGTGTCTAAACACTTGATTAATCGAGTTAAAATATGTGAGTAAGCTAGGTTGCTGGTAACCAACACTTTAATTATGAAAACAAAGGTGTTTCATATGAATTTATTATGACATCGTATGTGAATTTCTTGAGGACACGCCTGGCTTGAGAAATTATAGCAAACCACCTAATACCTTAGCCATTGAATCCATGTTTGTGGAATTCAACTAAAACCCCGAAAGATTTCTTGCTAGTACACCTATTGCACACTCTAATTACTCAAATTAAAAAAATAATTAGAGATCAAAAGTAAACACCAAGTTTTAAACCTCAAGATTATAGATAAAACTTAGCAATAGATATAAGCTCACTCAGATTAATAACAATATAATGAAAATATCAGACCCAACATAGAAATCAAAGACCTATATTATTTACATACCCCCAAAGTAGGGTTTTTAGCCACTCATGCTCAAAATTAGAGTATCAATATAAAATTTTAATAGTTGAGTACATGGGTAAGATGAATAGCAAGAGAAAAGTTGATTTACACTAGCTAATCTCCACAATTTCTTCTTTCTAAAACTTGTAATCACCAAAACCCAGTACAACTTGAGCAAGAAACTTCTATGTACTCTACTCTCTTTCTCTCTCTATTTGTAAAACTTAATATAGAATGCTATGTACAACATCCTTTCCAAAAAGATTATATAGTCTGTGCAAAATAAATGAGAGTTTGTGAACTGAGTTGCCATTCGACGGTCATTGTTGGCTATCACTGAGAACTCTGGCGATTCACCGAATTTGCACTTGACCGCCTACGTCTGCATCTACTGAAGGCTTTAGTCTCTAAAAGATTAGGCAAAAGTTCTATACTCCACTGATCATGTTCGGTGATCCACCGAACTTCCCTCTACGTCACCCTTTTGTAATAAATTTGAGGTCTTGAGTACTACAATATTAGGCGATCTCCTTGGCTATTCGGTGGTATGCCAAATATGTTGGTGATGTTGATTCTGACCACCATTCTGTCATGGACTTGGGGACTTGGTTGCTGCAACATTAGGGGATCTCGTTTAGTCTTCCGCGTTCCATCGGCTATGTCGGCAAAGTCACTTTTGTCTGCTTTTTTTATGCTTTTGCCCCTTTTCCAAGTTTCGTTGAGTATTGTCTAATTGTGCACTATTAGCCTCATTCCTATAATAGCACATGCATATTAATTAGCAATTGAAACCAATTATCACATTAATAACAACATATCTTCACATTTTAAGCCCAAAATGAGTCCAAGATATGGACTAATCTGCACCCCCAACTTAGTATTTTGTTTAGCCTTAAGCAAATTAAACAGTGGTTAGTATAATTCAGAGCTTGCAAACAAGTCCAAAGGGAGAAACACATATAGTTCCACCTTTTTCATCCATCCTCGTATCTTCTACAAACAACTTACGCAATTTTGAAGCCTCAAGAGGTGACTAAGGAGTATTCAAGGTATGTCTACACTAAATATTATTCATGTAGCTGCTGATCACTACCTAAAAGCATTACCATTTTCCCTCATGCCAAAGAAGATCCTATACTCACAAGATTAGGACATAGTTTCCAAGGACCTCTTCAACATTCACTCTCCTGATTGATGAATGACATGTAAGCTTCAACCCATAGGCTTGCCCTTATTCTCAATCGGAGTTCATTTGATTTCATCCAGACTAGGATCTCAAAGGACTTTATTTGGGTTGTAAAGTAGGGCTAAGGTTGGGTAGGATAGCATATGGTTATAACTGGCTCAACACTCCTTGAACTCTATATTCACTTCTCACGCTCTTGCTTCCTTTGGTTCTCACTCTTTTTCTTCTCCAATTCATAACTTCTTCTCTCCCTTTTCCATAATCTTTCACAAATTTTGGAGGGTCCTCTCTTTTCAAGAAACTTCTTTTTCAATTCATCATTTTTCAACTTTTGAATTTTTTCTCATCATTCAAGGAATCCTATCCTTTCTTCTTCTTTTTTCTTTTTCTTTCCTCAACTTTTTCATGGGAGACACCCCACTCTTCTACCAACACCCCAAACTTTGGCCTTTGACCATCACTTTTCTCACTTAATCTCAAGGAGGGATTGGTAAGGAACAAGAAGGAATTGTCTTTCACTAATAATGGTCAAGGCTTCATGGCTACCAAATAAAAGATTCAAGGATCAAAAGGGGTTCACTAAGAAATTAATTCAATGTCATTGGAAGTTCATATGGTCAAGGTGGACTCAAAATAAACTAAAAAGTCCTAAGGTCCTTTCCTAATTCAAAATCAACCAAATCACTCCTCAAAACAAATAGGGCAAGTTCTAGATGTTGCAAAACATTTCTTTCAACAAAATTCCTAACTCACAATAGAAAAATGGATTTGCATTCACATAGTGATAACACACACTCACAACTTATGATCATCACATATCCAAGCTCAATACTTATGTAGTCAACTCAAGATGCACCAAATCCATGCATGGATTGATTTTTCAAGAGAAGGAATAATCGGTGAGTTAGTACATGATCCATATCCATGACACCATCTGAATCAAAGATATGGACTATCGATACTCCAATTGGTAAGAACTAGAGACATGATAACGCATTTGAATAAATTTTCACATATGCACGGGGTTTGCCATAAAATATTAAGGACATTATTCACAATCATTCATCCATTCAATTCAAAAAGAAGGAAAATTTAAATATAAAAATAACTACTAATTTATTACAACTCAAAATGAAATAAGATTTACAAACAAAAAAATTTGGGGGACTAATTTAATGTTATTACACTTCAACCATCAAAAACTAATTGTCCCAAATCAATAGGCAACACAAATGCTCACCCCTCCTAAAAAGAGACATTTCCCTCAATGTAGGAGAATAAGAATAATAAAACAAAAAAATGAAGGAGTGAGTTTAATAATCTCACTGACACACTCCATGTTGCACTTAAGTTAAGATTGAAGGAAGCTCAACTGTACCGGGTTGCCCCCGGATTATCTGGAACTGTTGCAGGGATGACTCCATAAGTCCTGGCAAACTTTCATTCCCTGCTTGCCTTGTTCTTTACCCTTCTGGTTTAAATTGGTCATACAAGGTCTTCTCTCTAGCCTTCTCTGCTTTAATTTACAAGGATTTTCCATGGCCTCACACTTGTTCTCGAACACATTACCTTTAACCTTCATATGCAGGTTAGGGTATATGTTTTGACTTAAGTTGACTATGATTTCATTTCCTGGTGGCCATGTGAGGTTATGAGCCACCTCTCCTGCTCGCTCTAGGAACTCAAAAGGGCCAACATTTGTAGGGGAAGGAATGCTCATTTTCTTCCCAAATTGCATCACACCCTTCATCATTCCAGGCTTCAACTACACCTGACTTATCAAGCTAAAGTAGCCAAGGGGTAACAGACTAAGATAATAAATGGAACTCAAAGAAAATTTTGGCGCCTGGTGTCATTTTGCCTGCCAAACAAGTTTGACAAATTGCCAAACTCATTCGACAGTCAAAATGGACCATCACCGAATTTAGTAGCAAGAAAAGTCCAAGATAAATGTCACATTTGGTGACACATGAGATCAATCGGTGAGACATTAAATAATTTTTTCAGTGAAATAGACCATCTCCTAATGTGATAGAAACAAAAATTAAATGCATGCACATTTAGGAGATATGCGTGACCTTTTGGCATACTGCTGAGTTAGCTTCGATAGTCAAATTGACTACTGATAACTCTGATTGGCAGCTTAAAATCCCTAAGCTCCTCATGTTCTCCAGGTTTTATTAACAAAAAAAGGGGTGTTTCACAACACAAGCCTAACCTCAGATCAATGCTATGATTTTGGTGAAATGATGACTATCCTTAAGAATGACATCACTCAATCTATCATTGAAAAAGTTAAAGTTGCTCAACCAAATCCATGGGTTACTCAGACTTCACCAAAAAATAACAAATCAAACACAGACATGCCAACAAGAAATCACAACATTTTAAACCATTGATTTCACTATGCATTCACATGATAAGGAAAACTAGTCAACATTCATGATTTTAACACTATCAATCAACCATTTAAACTCAAGATGTCCTATTGGTTCAACTTTCGTAGATCTAAGATCCCAAAAGCATAATACATAGACAAGGGTCTTAGAATCAACCTCATGTAACACAAGTGATACCCTTCAAACCACTTTTATGATAACATCAAACTAGATAGGGATTAAATCATATACCTGAGATGCTATATGCTAACGATGGAAGTGAGGAAGAGAGTGTTGAAGTTTCTTGCATCAATTCCAATGGGAAAAAATAGAAAGAAAATCTAGAGAAGTGAGTGTGTGGTATGCTCTAGAAGAATGGTAGAAATAGAGATAAAAAAGGAAAAAGACTTTAACAACATTAAAGGGCATGGGTAAGGGCACTTGAATTTCATGTTACTATGAAGTCCTGTAGAGCACATTCAACGATACGTTGATTGTACTTAAGACTAGCTTTTCTTCCCTTAATTGAAGCTTATCCAATGCACCAATGGGTGGAGTAGTTGTGTGTTGCAAAATTAACTTGGCGATTCACTGAGTTGTCATCTTGACCGCCCAAAACTACAGTACCTCAAGCTCATTGGTTCTCCTCAAAGTGTGGTCAAAGTTGAAATCGTCATTTCCTGTAATGACCTAGTTGGTTATTTTTTACCTTATCTGTCAAAATTACTATTTTACCCTTCTGTAAGTTTTTTTGGGCCTATTTTTATCTATTTGAATAATTTAAATTGAAATATAGAGTTTTAAAATGCCAAATATGAGTTTTGACACTTTTTGAAAGCTTAAGTTATTGAAAAAGTGAATTTTATACTATTCTAGTTTTCTAGTGTCAGCTCTGGGATCTGTCAATTTCATTAGTTTCGAAATGTTAAAACTAAACTACTGGAAGTTGCAAAACTAAATTTGTAGTTAAAATGAACTTTTAGGCCAAAAGTTGTGATTATAGTTGTTTTAGGGACCAAGGTTTAGCTTTGGTCAAAATTTGGACTTTAGAAGCTTGGATTAGAATTTCGATAGTTCTAGTAGTTCCGAATAGTGAAAATAGTGCTAGAAATGGTCTCAAAATAATTTTTGGAGCTGTCGAGGGCAGTTTTGGTATTTTGATGCTTTAAACTAGTTTTATCGAGTTGGATGGGTAAATGTGGAAAGGAGGCCTTGAAATTGATTTCTGATGATTTTGTTGAGTCCAAATCACTATTTTAGGTATGGATATATATATATATATATAGTTTGTGTACTTCTGATTTCGGATGAGTTCCGAATGCTTATTGAGAGATTGACTTGAGTTGTGATGTTGTTGATGCACAGTTTCTGGTGCAGGTATATTTTGTTCTCCACCTTTGCAAAGAGGCCCCCACATTTTTGTAGGTATGGTTATCCTGGAGCACTGCGTTCGCGGGATATGCTTCGGATTTGTGGAGCACACGTGAGAGTCACCCCTACCCTTATACTCTCCGCGTTTACATGTTGGTCATCGCGATCATAGAGGATGTTTTTGGTGAGTACTCCGTGATCGCGCCTCCCCAGTTGCGTTTGTGGAGAAAGATTTTTGACTAGACAGATGAAAACTCGAGAAATTCCATTTTAATCCATTTTTGAACTTCCAAGATTTTTTAGGCTATTTTGACGAAGAGTTTTCAATGTTTTTCATTTGGTAAGAATTTTTAACACAAACCTAAGTATTTGCCATGCTTTTCATCTTAATTTTTTGTATTGAATTTCATGATTCTCAATGTCAAAAAATAGGGATTTTTAGACCATAGATTTCAAACTTTAAATGCCAATTTCTCATTCAATTTAAGCTTGATTTTAATGGGATTTTCACCCATAAACTCTATTTTTCATGTAGAACCCAATTTTCACGCATCATACATTACACCTGTTTCATATGAGGTTTGCGATGCTATGACTTATTTGAGTACGTGGCCTATGATGCCCCCGGGTTTTATCTGGTAGCTTCGACTTGATAGATGTGTACATCGACCCTGTGATGATGGTGACTCCACCTCATTCATGGCCTGCGATGCCATTGCATCCATATACTTCATATGTATTGTTTCATTGTCTATTACTGTATTTATCATTATCTTTAGTTATGTTATTATGTACTAACCTTGTGATACAGGTGTTAGGATTCTTCGTTATTACATACTTGTTCGATTTTTCTTACCTAGTCGATTGAACCTACTAGGTACACTTTGGTGTATTCACCCCTACTTTCTTTCCCCCTGCAGATCATACATAGGGTTCAAGATAGGGTAGTTGATCACTCTATCCAAGTATTTGGATATCATCCGGATCCCTACTGTGAGGCTCAGACTTTGAGACATTATAGATCATTGGGATTTCCTTTTATTTCTATCTTTCAGACTATATGTCAGATATTATGAGATAACCTTGTATTTTCTTGAGACAATTGTATTCTACTCTTCAGTACTGTATTTTGATACTCTTATACTCATGAATCTAGGTTTTGGGAGGTTTCTTATTCACATGAATGTAATTCCACGCTATTTCATTTTTCATTAATTGTGATTTATTTTGGGTCATGACAAATTTGGTATCAGAGCTCTAGGTTCATTGGGCTCGTGAGTCAAGAGCATTGTGTCTAGAAGAGTCTCGTGGATTTATGTGTAGACATCTACACCCATCTCCGGTAGGTTATGAGATACTCCTTAGGAAAAACTTTCATCTCTTGCTTCTGATTCGTGTGTTTATTTGTATTACACACTTTAAAAGTGTCTAATCTACTCCTTCTGCGCAAATTTCGATTATGACTTCTCGATGATTCATGGGAGATCTTGAGCTAGCTAATGTGGCTCCCACTCGTGGTCAAGGCAGAGCTTGGGATAGGACTAGAGGTTGAGGATATGTTAGAGGGGCAACTCTACTTCGAGAGAAGACTCGATCGGATTCTCCGGTGCCTATTATTGAGCCAGTGGGGCCTACTGATGCTATTCCACCACCTTCAGCTTCAACTCCTTCACCCTCAGTTCTAGAGCTACGTTTGTGGTATTGGATAGATCAAAGGGAGCACCAACCACCCCAACTGCTATTGATTCACCAATTTTTGTATCACTGGTTGGACCTTCTACAGCCCCCTCAGAGCTAGCTACAATTGATATTGGTCCTTTTTCTAGATTCACTTATGACTGTTATGGTTTTGACTCCGACATCTAGATCGATTTCGGGTTACCTGTTGCAGAGTTTGGTTGTTGCTCCATCTATTTCACCTCCCTTTCTTATGGTGGTACCATCTTTATCTAGACTAGCCATGTCTATAACGAAGCAGAAAAGTTTTGAGTAGTTTGTTAGATTAACTCCCTTGAGGTTTGATGGTACCCCAGGAGATAGATCTTATGACATCTTATGTGAGTGTTATGATCGGTTGTGTAATTTTGCCATCTTAGAGTTGCATGGGGTTGCCTACAGTTCATACTAGCTCACTGGCCTCACCAAGGAGTGGTGGAGGTCAGTTATAGCTCGTCAGCCTGTTGGATCCCTAACTATGACATTGACATAGTTCACATAGATATTCTTGGAGAGGTTCATTCTATATACCCTTCGAGATAGTTGTTAGGAAAAGTTTTCTAGACTATAATAAGGTTCTATGTCAGTTTCAGACTATGAGTCCATATTTCATACTCTGTCTAGATATGCTCTATCTAGCATTCCTATTGAGTTTGAGCAGATTTGATGGTTGGCTAAAGGGTTGGTAGTTACCTTCAGGAGGTACCACTTCTTTGGTTTTGGCTAGATGACCTTTTTAGAGTGTTGTGGATCACGCTCGTATGATAGAGCGCATCCGGTAGGATAGACAAGGTGGTGGGAAGAGACCCCATCGTTATGGATAGTTTAGTGGACATCTTCCTTGGGATTAGGAGTTTTCGAGGCAGGGCAATTAGGGTTGAGCAGTTCAGGCAACTTTTCCAGGATCTGATAGTGTTGATAGATCCAGACCTACACAGGTGGGTAGCACACCCAGGTGTGGTGGCTTTTCAGGGCAGTCATCTCAGAGGAAGGAGACTAGATTTTATTACCATTGTGAGGAGATTTGACATTTGGCTCATTGATGTACTCACTATGTACCTTTTATCCAGGCTTCCAGATCTCAGCCAGTTCATCCAACCCCAACACTAGTAGCCAAAGACACCTCTTAGGGCATAAGGGGAGGTACTAGAAGAGGACGTGACACAGTGAGGGGTGGAGCTCGTGGAGGCCCAGAGGCTAGTGGAGTTTGTTATGTTATTTTGGATAGAGTTAAGGAAGAGGCTTATGATGCAATTATCACACATATTTTTTCGGTGTGCTACTGTTCAGCTTCAAATTAATTTGATCCACGCTCTACTTATTCTTATGTGTCGACTTATTTTGCTTCGGATATTGATATTTTGTGTGAGCTGCTTATCGAGCCTATATGTATTTCCATCCTAATAGGTGAATCTTTAGTGGTGAATCAGGTTTATTGGGGGTGTATTGTGACCTTGATGGGGAGAGACACTATTGTTGACTTGATATTATTAGATATGGTGGACTTTGATGTAATATTAGGTATGGATTGGTTATCGCCTTATTATGATGTTCTTGATTTCCATGCAAAGATAGTGACTTTTTCTTGCCCAGAGTTACCATGGTTGGTGTGGATTGGAGCCTCTAGCTCCTATCCTAAGGGAGTTATTTCCTATATGGGTGCTTGCCGGATGAAGGAGAAGTGATGCTTAGATTATTTGGCTTATGTTGAGTTGTGTCTCAGGAGTCTCCATCTTTGGAGGACACCGGGGTTTCTAGAGTGTTTATGGATGTCTTCCCTACCGATTTTCTAGGTGTTCCTCCTAATTGTGATATAGATTTTACTATTAATGTGAACCGAGCACCAAGCCCATATCTATTCCTTCTTATCGGATGGCTCCAATGGAATTAAAGGTGTTGAAGGAGCAATTGAATGATTTGCTGAAAAAGGGATTTATTCGTCCGAGTGTGTCTCCTTGGGGTGCTCCTGTATTATTTATGAATAAGAAAGATGGTACTATGCGTATGTGTATTGACTATCGCCAACTTAACAAAGTGACCATTAAGAATAAATATCCCTTGCCTCGTATGATCCTTTTGACTAATTACAGGGTGTCTAGGTATTTTCCAAGATTGATTTCAGGTCTGGCTATAATCACTTGAGAGTTAAGGAGTTTGATATCCTAAAGATAACTTTCAAGACCCGTTATGGGCATTATGAGTTCGTGGTGATGTCTTTCAGGTTGACTAATTCCCCAATTTCTTTTATGGAGCTAATGAATATGGGAAGTGGAACCCACACCTAATTGTAATGACCTCCAATGGATGACTACACCATTTAGTCTGGAATGCCATTTTCAATCAGATTTCATATATGGTTTGTATATTTTTGACATTGAATGAGGCCAAAGCATCTAAATTAAGTTTGAGCGGTTGCTGAAAAGTTCAGGCGGCAAGTGACGTGGTCGAATGCGATGCCGCCACATGTCAGGCGGCAAAAAATTAAAAAATAAAAAAGGAAAAAGCATATATATTCCAGAATCTCTTTTTGAGAATCCGTTCTTAAATTCCCTCTATTTTGGCTAGCGATATTTCAATAAATGTTTACTCGATTTCAGTGATTCAAATGATTAACTTGTATATTATTTCAAGAGGAACATCATGGAAGTAATAAAAATTACTTTCAGCACGTCATTTGAAGTAAATTTTGCCATTTTCCACAGTGTATTGGATATAATTTTTGAGAATTTCAACATGCTAATTTTTATCCATTTTGAGTTGGATTTAGGTGAATTTTCTGTGTGTTTCCGTGAGGCACATGCTGTGGTAATGGCGGTATTGATTTTTTGGGCTCCGTTTGTCAGAAAAATTCTTGTAAACCTGCTGCCTTATTATTGAAATTTACGTAAAGAAATATTTTCCATTTTGAGTTGTTCTAGATAGTTTTAGACCTAGAATTTAACTGAAAATTGAGGTATAGGCTCAGCGAAGTGTGGATATTATTATATGGGATTTGTTTTGGAATTTTTCTATGGACTCCCTTTTCTGCCAGAAATTTGAACTAAGCCTATTTTCTATGATTTTAATATCAAAACATGAAATTAGTTCTCAATATACTGCCCTAGGAACACCTCAACAAAATGGTGTGGTTGAATAAAGAAATAGAACTCTTTTAGATCAATGCTACGTTATTCTGAATTACCTTCTAGCTTTGGGGATATTCTTTAGAAACAACGAATTATATTCTGAACTACGTTCCTTCGAAATTTGTACATTTAACCCCATCCGAATTGTGGAATGGGAGAAAGCCTAGTATACAGAATAGTTGTGTCTAGGGTTGTCCAGCTTATGTGCTAAAAGGAAAAACAGATAAGTTGGAATCAAGAACAGAAGTGTGCATTTTTATTGGATATCCAAAAGGCAATAAAGGGAGTTTATTTTATTGTCCTAAGGAACAAAAGGTCATTGTCTCAACAAATGCCAAATTTCTGGAACAATACTATTTAATGAACCATGTTCCTAGAAATAAACTTTTGTTACAGGAACTTTCCCAAAAAATAACTCCTACAGCCTCGATGACACGAGTTCCACATACAGTCATTGACATATCATTACAACCAAGTAGAGGGAGAAATGTCACTCGGGAAACCATTGCACCTGAGGTTTCCCAAGAGGATGTTTTGGAGGAAATTCCAAATATCCCACTACCCCAAAGTAGTGGGAGTAATCTCCATAAACCTGTAATTGTGGACGAAAATATTCAGAATGGTCGGAATATTCAGAATTTGGATCCAGAAGTAGCGAATCCTGTAGTTTCCAGTCGTCGTAGTGGGAGATTGCTTAGAAAGCTTGGGAGAATCATATGATAGAATCACTGAAGAGTCTAACACAGAACCATTAAGTTACGCCAAAGCACTACATGATAAAGATG
Organism: Solanum aculeatissimum; assembly: GCA_038996855.1. Taxonomy (NCBI): domain Eukaryota; kingdom Viridiplantae; phylum Streptophyta; class Magnoliopsida; order Solanales; family Solanaceae; genus Solanum; species Solanum aculeatissimum. Next base: position 16,457 of record JBCEWC010006497.1, read on the forward strand.
GCGAAATATGGATTGTTTCCAGGAAGTTTGAAATGGAGTCTATGTACTCTAATCAAGTCTGAGATCTTGTAGAACCGCTTGTCGACATTAAGACTATTTGTTGTAAGTGGATCTTCAAGAAAAATAGAGGTGTGGACTGAAAAGTGAAAACTTTAATGGTTAAGCTTGTTGCGAAAGGGTTTACTCAAAAAGAAGGAATTGATTACGAGGAAACTTTTTCACGGGTAGCTGGCTAGATAATTACTCAGGAAACAATAGAAGACCGGAGTCCAAGACTCGTCTTTTGATTCAACCGAAATTGAAGAAATCGTTGTTGAAAGCTTCAATAAGTTAGTAGTTTTTCCTGAAATTTGGTAGATACGTGATACTAGTTATATTACATCATGATTATGTAAGAATTGCGATCTTGTTAGTTGCTTCCGCTGTTTATTTCTAACACCATTACCATTCGCGACTCCTACAGCAGTAGTAAAATTTAATATGCATCCACAGAAGTACTCTACTCTCCAGAAGGGGCATTTGTCTTGAGACTACAAATGATATAAACAATTTGTTTAAGCTGATACATAAACTGGAGTGAAAAATGAGGAAGTGGTTGTGGAGATAGAATAAAGTTATGGCAGAAACAAAATTGACTTAACATTATTCGGTAACTTTGATCATTCATTAGGGAGTTAGCATGTTCGATGAAGAGATGAGGATGGCAACGCTACCTTGACAGAAACTTTATGCAGGTTCACAGTGGTATATTCTAAAATTCAGATTCTCCTTTTTATGCAGTTTTGCTCTTTTGGATCAATAATTTCTCCATTCCCGTTAACTTCATAGATACAAGTCTAGAGTGCAAAGCTCAGATAAAATTAGTTGAATCCCTTCAGTAAACATGGAACCCAAGTATTTATAATATCAGACTAGACAAGTAAATATATCAATCAATAAACTACATGTCAACCTCAAATAAAGTGAAGAGATAAATCGACTCTCTTTAAAGTAAGTGAAGATAAAAGCCGGACTGAACCAGAAACATTTTATAATCTCCAGTCTAATACAATAAACCTAAGCAATCAAAGTCCACAACACTAACTGCAAGATGAGAAAGAGGTATGAAGAATTGATCTTTCAATCAATAAAAAGGAAGCATTTTATAAATATTCACAGCACTTAACAGGTTAAATCTGTAGAGGGTTCACAGATTCTATTGTATAGAGCAAGACTTAAATAAAATACAGGCGATTTTGGAATAAGTAAAACTATTCATTCCAATTACTATATTGTATATAGAGAAATAGAACAACTTATATGCATCCACTAACATTTGAGCTGCTTCCTACACATTCCATGACCTTGATGTTTTATTTCTTTGTCAACTTCGTAGATAATGCCAAGTCCTTCAGAAGTATACTATCAGGATCATCCCCGTCCTCCTTTCTCTTGTGTGCCCTCCCACGACGCTTATCTTTTGGTTCCTTGGTGAGTACCTCATCCTGAGGATCCTCCTTCTTTTACTTTGAGTTTTTGCTGTCACCAGGAAGCAAAAACCGTCCTCCATCATCCCTAAGGATTTCTCCCTTTTCAGTCATTTTCTGCAGATGATGCTTCAGCATGGTCAAGTGTGCCCTTGGCAAACTGTAGTGTTCTTTCTTGACAAACTCAGAAATCGAGTCTTCAGTGGAACCCCCTTCTTCATCCAATCCCTGCAATGCCTTTTCGATCATCTATAACAAAACAAAAGCATTGGATTACACTGTAAACTCACATTTGTGCAAGGAAAAGCTTTAACTATAATGAAAGAAGAGTTACCCAATTATAAGGAGGATGAGTAGGGGTAGTACGAAGATCAAAGAGAAAACTGGTAAGGTGTTGTTGAAGAATGGAATTCTGAGTTTCAGACAATGGTACATTTGGTTCCTTGTTGGACATTTTCACAATGCCTTGTCTCAATTTCTCCATGGCTGCAACTCTTAGGGTTTTTCAAAAGATTTTTGATGGGTTGACACGTCTGATCTTCCCTATTTGAAGAATTTTTTGGTGTTTGTATTGACAAGTTTGAAGATTTTTTGTGTCTTTTCGGGAAAATAAATGAATATATTTCGAGATAATAACCTATATTATCAAAAATCCATGTTGGAGTAACTAATTTTCTAAAAATGACAATTCAATTTTGTAGGGTTACCTCTCTGGTCATATTCAATTTGGAGAAACAAAGTATTTTCTCTGTTCATTTTAATTATCATGTTTTTTCCTTTTTTAAAAGATCAAATTGTAACTTTGACAAGTATTTTTAAATTTATTTTTCATCATACAAAAATTAAAAGAATTTTAAAATACATCTTAAAATATTAATTTTAGTTCATCTAGAATATAGGGTTAATTGTAGGTTATCACATGGGTCTACTGAAAAAAAGAAGAATTCATGGATTATAATTTTTATTTTGAGGGCTTGGAAATGGATTATTTTCTGTGGCCCGAATTTCATTCTTCTACACACCTTACCAATTTTATCTCTTGTCTTCATATTATCCATGATCATCTTTTCTTATACTTGGGTAACTCATATTCTTTCATAAATTTTGGGTATTTCATTATAATTAATAGTTGTATGTGATTTGTGTGATGTCTTACTTCACCCATTATTATTTTTCTAAACTTAGGGTTGATTGGAGGAGCGCTACCTCTCAACTACAATAACAATAATATACATAATGAATTTTCACATATGAAAGCTAGGTTTGGAGAGGGTAGAATATATGCTAAACCTTACATCTACCTTTAACGGGTAGAGAGGTTGTTCCATATAGACTCTCAACTCAAATAATAATTATAATAATAATATGACAAAGCGTCAACAATTAGGTGAATTCTGTGAACAATTTGCTTTTGATATGCCTAGCTCCTCCATAAGGTCCAAAAGACGAAAGGAGAAAAAGAATGATAGAGATAAGCCTTATATCTCTATGCAAAATTCTTTTCAATAATAATCATCATCATCATCATCGGCACATGAAAGAAAGAATGAAAGAAAAAAGAAAAAGAGACAAGAAAATAGAAATGCGCAAAATAAGTGTATCAATATTTATTAATACACATTAGAGAAAAAGAAACCATGTGATACCTAAATCACATTACTAGAAGTACGACAAAACTTAACTACCTACTAGTTTTTAAACTTAATCCTCGATGTCCACACCTGTTTATATATAAGGTCATGTCCCCCTGCCAATTCAAGATGTGCCATATCATATCAATTCAACTCCCCCAATTCTTATTCGGCCTACCTATACCTTCCCAAATTTCTACTATAAAAAACCTTAACACCCCAAAATCTTCTAAGCTAAAATCCTATCACATCCCAAAATACCCCCTAGATGTGACTGACACCCGCCAACATCATCTGTTAGTAGAACCAAATATCCGTATATGCATCCAAATTATCTAGGCACTGAGATACAATATATGCAACACCAAACTTCATGACTACTCATGAAAATGAAATAACTATCTAACCAAAATCGTATATCAAGTTATGAAAGAAAAAAATCACTTAACAAAATATTTCTAGCCCAAATTCCACAATCAGATCATAGAGCATCTAATAGAGTGACAGGAGTTCAACTGTAGGGCATACAAACCCCAGGAAAAAAACATAAGCTATGATAGATAGAGCTGAAATAGTAGCCTCAACGAATAATGCGAAGGCGCACCTATGCAACCGAGTCCACGAGAACGAACTTGTCAGCCGCAAGTCTCACCCTCTGTAATAGTATCTGCATTAACATGCAAGTAAGAAGTGTGTTATATATAAATATAACCCAATAAGATCCTTGAATCGCTACTTTAATACCCTTAGAACAAGAATTATTAAATACATTTGCACAACAAATATACATAAATAATATACACAAGAATATACTTCATAAAACAAGGCTCAATAAATTCAAAAAAATGTTCAAAAAGGTTCACTACATGTCTCAATTCAATCCACATTCAACGCTTGTCATAACGGCAATGAAGGAGACCAATCTATGACCCCAACAAGTCCATGGCAGTATGTATAATGCTCTACAAATATACTATGGCAGCATGTACAAAACCCCTAACATATTGCGGCAGCATGGATATGCCCCTAATATATTACGTCAGCTATGTATGCCCCTAATAACCATATCACAATAAAGAAGAAAGATATCCAACATCACACCACATATAACTTATAAAAATATTCGATATTCTTCTCAAAATAGCATATCTAGGGCTTATTAAAGAACACCAACTCTACCGAGCACATGATCAAAGCCTATAATAGTATAATTCTATCTCATTTCATGTCACAAATCACGTAAACTCACTGACATAGCTTAATCCAAGGTTCAATCATATTTAACGAAAGGTTAGGAGTCCACTTCTCTTAATCAAAATCTCCATCAACTCATATTCAAGCCTTTTCCCCCTTCTACGGTAGCCATATCACCATAATCTTGTCAAATAGAGAATCACAATTATATTATAAAACTAATAACACTAAAATCAAGCAATTCGGGTCAAAAGGGAAATATCTAAAATCTCAAACTGAAAAAGATTTCCAAATCTGAAAATTTTAGATAGGAATGTACCCCAAGTAATAAGAAATCTAATGGTAAAAACTATTTCAAAAAAGAACTTGAAATGAGCTCAAAATCATCATTTTTCTATCAAAAATAAATGTCCAAGAAATTCCCAAATTTCCCTATTCAAAACCCAAATTATGACATTAAAATCATTAATAATCCATGGAAATTGAAGATATAAGTTATAAATATGATACCCAAAAGCTTAGTCCGAAAATTCCTTGAAAATCTCCCCATAATCGAGTTAACAAATGATACAAATGGTGAAAATCCTTAATTCTTGTAATTTAACTTGTGCTCACTGTTTCATGTCACTTAGACCTCTGTGAACGCGGATATCACAGGAAATTAAGCCTCCATGAACTCGGAGGCTAATGCTGCGAATGCGGAGAATGATTCGCGAATGCGGAGAATGATCCGCGAACGCGGAGGTCACAGGAAAGTAAGCCTCCACGAACTCGGAGGCTAATTGTAACGACCCGAAAATTTACGAAACTCCTTATGGTTGATCTTGTATGATTTTATACTAGTCATGGTTGAAATTTGGTATCCATGGGTTGAGTTTAAGTGGCCGAGCGCAAAATGGATCATTTTGGGGCCTAGAGAGGCCGTTTGGACAGTGAGCTTCACAGAACCATAACTTTTGACTTGGGTTGAACCGTGTGGGATACTGTATAACTAATGGAAGATCTTTGCATTATCTTCGTAAGTCAACTTGTCTCACTCAATTCCAAGTTCGTATGAGAAAGTTATGGCCCAAAGAGTGAGACTGCCTGAAATTCGGAAAACACTTGAAATGGGCCCTGAAAATGGCCCAAGGCATGGGAGACGGACCGTGAAACTGTTCACGGTCCGTTAGATGGTCCAGAGAGAATGGGGTGTCCATGAACAACCCCACAAACTAAGTTAAGGTCCACGGACCACCCCACGGTCCGTGAGACCTCAAACGGACCATTTGTTAAAGGACCAGGTGGATTGACCTAGGTTCATATTAGTATTTTCAAGATCGATTTGAGGTTGCCAGGGATTAGATGTAAGTGATTTAAGGCAAGAACTTCATTGTTGGACTGTTTTGGGGCCTTCGTTTAGAATGCTGCAACTTTGAGACGCCATAACTTTTAGAAAAATATGAACTGAGTGGTAAACTTTATATCAAATGAAATCTCCTTGAGTTAGCTTCTCAACGCAACTGGTTTCACTCAATTAAGAGCTCGGATGAGCAAGTTATGATCGTTTTTGTGAGACTGCCCGAAACTGGAAATTTGCCTCGGGAGAATTGTCTAAGTGAACTACCACGGGCAGTGTGGTGACTCACGGTCCGTGGAGTGGTACTTAGGTTGGAACAGTAAGCTCCCACGGTCGGGGAGCCAACAAACTAACCAAGTCAAGTCTCACGGACCATCACACGGTCTGTGAGACTGTTCACGGCTCGTGAACTGGACCGTGAGGTGATCCAGTGAGCTCGTCGAAGTTCAGGGTTGGAAATTTGGCTAAGTGTTATCTGATGGAAAGTTGAACGGCCCGTGAACAGTATGACGGGCACTGTAGCAACCGTTTGACTCTGCTTAGTCTTGAAAAGTCCATATCATTAAGGGTATTTTTATGATTTAACTAATCCCTAAGCCTCTTTTAAGTTTCCTAAGGGTCCCTAAATACCTAAAACGGATCATTAACCATATATCTCCATTCAATACGCTATCAAAACTTTATAAAATACTCTCAAGCACCAAGAACACCATTGTTGAAGATTCGAAGAAAATTTGGGGAAAACGTTCAATTCTTGATCCTTTACGCAATTCAAGTGTTTGGTATAAGGTATGTGGATTTTAAATTCGTGGGTTCTTCCATCCATGAAGCCCAAGAACCCAAATCTTTAAATTATGAAT
>JBCEWC010006498.1:0-22943 GCA_038996855.1 Solanum aculeatissimum
GTGTAGATTATATAATCTTAGTCTAGATTTAATGGAGCTGTATTATTCTAAAAATGATTCTAAACGTACAAAGTCAAGTTTTAACAACTCAAACTTCAACTTCATCTGACTTGGAAGAACGAAGAACGAGCCAATAAGTCAAAAAAATTATCGACTAAATGAAGAAATCAATCTAAGTTCCTTACCGGTTGATCCTGAGGAAAAATCACCTATATCATCCAAATGATCATGATGCAATAAGGTTTATTCATTAATATAGAGACGTAAATAATTTAATTTGAAATTTTAAAATCTTATCTAATATAAAGATTAGGCAATTATTTTTTTAATTTATAATTTTATTTTAATTTTATATCATTTAAGCAAAAAAAAAATTTCCATAAAGTTCACTATTCATGGGGCCTCAAATTTTTGGAGACCTAAAACAAAAGCTTCATTAATTTCCTTCTTAAGCTATCCTAGTCCTTTAAATTGTGACACCACTTGAAATTTTTTTTGCGTACGCCACTGTCAAGAAGGTGAATGAAATCTAGAGATAAAGTAATGAAGAGGTATGGATCAATAAAAAATGTTGCGATCGATTATTAAATATTCTCATTTGTAATCAAAGATCTAGATTCTGAACCATATTGAATATGTAATCATCTTTATAAGAAGCAATTTATCCTAAATTATTATTTTGCAATGTAAATTTGAATTTATTTAAACGATTATGAATACCAAACTTCAGGTATGAAGTGTGGTGACTGGTGAGTGCCCTGTCCCCTTATCCTAGCGATCATACATCAACAACTAAATTAAGGAGGCGAGTTAGATCTAGAGATAAAGTACCTAAGGGTTATGAATCAATAAAAAATATTGCGACCGACTATTAAATATTCTCATTTTCAATCAAAGATCTAGGTTCTGAACCATATTGAATATGTAATCATCTTTATGAGAAGCACTTTATCCTAGATATAATATTTTTTAAGTCCAATATAAATACCAAACATCAGATATGGAGTGTGAAGAGTTTTATTTCCGCTTGTCTTAGCGATCATATATCAACAACAAAATCAAGAAGGTAAATGAGATCTAGAGATAACGATCAATAAAAAATGTTGATGTCAACTATTAAAATATTCTCCTACTTTTTTTTATCAAAGATTTAGATTCCAAATAGGAAGCGATTTACCTCAAATATAATACTTTTCAATATAAATTCAAATTTAATTAATTAAACAAAAATATCCAGATCATAAACAGATAGGCATATGGGACCCTAGCAAGTTATTACTATGACTAGTGACCAGCCAATTGATGACCACATGCCTAATCTTCTCACTCACACAACTAGTCTTATGTCTTTTCCTAATAATATATGAATATGACAACAAAACCACACTATAACATACAAAATTCTTATACAACAACAATGTTTCTATAAATTTGGGAAATAAAAGATGAGGAAGAACTTTTTTCGGTTTAACTTGTGTGCACTTCGACTGAAATATCTATTATCTTCTATCAGAATAAGTATTGAAAAATCGTTAGTCTATATCTAGCATTTTTCTACTTTTGGGACTGATATATATGAGTCGAGTGTCTTTCAGAAATAGTCTCTTTATCTCTATAGGTAGTAGTAAGGTCTATGTACATTTTACCCTCTCCAGACTCCATTTGTGAAATTTCACTAGGTATGTTATTGTTGTTTAGTATGAGTATTGGAAAACTCTATTGAGAAATCACTTTGGGTCTTCAATAGGTCTTGAACATGAGATTTGCATGGATTATTAGGCTGTTTTCGGGTCGAGGAGGTTCAATCAAATCTTTTTCGATGAAAAATCATATCATTTGTGTATGATTAAAATTATTTTTTATGTAATATATGATAAATGTTGAATCTTCTTTGACTTTTTCATGTGTTCAGTTCGAACCTCCTTGATGTTATTCTAACTCTACCACTGCTAAAATTGTGCTGATAGGAGCACAAATATCCAATAAAATTATCCAGATACATGTAAGCTGATACGAACCTCGTCTTTATATGGAAAAAAAGTATTTTGTTAATAAGACTATTATCCACTTAGGAGTTTTGCACACCTCCAATTGGATACATCAAATGCCAACAACCTCTCAAAATTAACAATTTATCTCTTTGACATCTTTTTCCAAAAATTAGTCTTTTCTTAATACTATCTTCGTTTTAATTTATATGTCATCGTTTGATTTTCGATGCAAAATTTAAGAAAGCAAGTTTGAATTTTGAGTCTAAACTAAAGATATATCGTATATATCAAAATATCATTCAGTTGCAATCTTAAATATGTCATATAAAAAACTATAATAAAAAAATTGTCAAAATAGCAAAAAGATATTTTTTTTCACGAAAGTTAAATAACTTAAATAAAGAAACTTGTGGATATATAATCGTCTAGTTGGAAACAATTTATTTCGAAATTAATTGTTTCAGATTAAGTTATTTTGTCATGTCTATAGAATAATTTATTACATCGCTAAAGTATACATGATGGAATGAATAACTCAAAGATTACTTAATACCTTTGATCAAACGTTGAATAGAATAATTTTATATTTTATTCAAAATTATTATACATGATATCTCGTACCAACACGACTTTTTAATGAAGAATATGCTTGATTCCTAAAATAGTTGTCACCTGCTGTTGCTGTCCGTACTAATTGCAATTATTTGTTTCTTGCTCCATGAACATAGGATACCAATTTACAAGACAGATTAAAAGAATTTGCATATTAAATTAAAAATAAAAATAGTTGATATTTTTTTAATAGTATTTTTTTTAATTAGTAAATATTTATCTTACTTTAATTCGAGAAAAAAAATTTAATTTTTTTTATGCTTTATTATAATTACTATTTTTATGGTTATTTAAATAAAAATTAATGTTTGGTTTATTATGATCTTATATTTATGACATATATTATTTGTTACGGGGTTACGATGTTCTATTTGGACCAAAGTACAAATCAAGGGTATGTTTGACCCTTTTCCGTTAGTATTGTTTAAATCAGAACATTTTTGACCCATTTCTGATAGTACAAGGACATAAATGGCTCAAAGTATAAACAAATGACATTTTTTATCCTTTCTAATAGTACAAAAGCATTTTTGATCATTTTCCCTTGATTTTATTCTGATTCGATCTAAAAATGAAAAAAATCACGCTCTATAAGATTTGAAACTACAACATTGAATTTTGAAGACACATGTTCTATCGAAGTGAACTAAGAGCACTTTTTTGCTTAATATTGTTTACTAGACCTAAAAGTAAGTAGTTTCAAAGCAAAAAATACTTGCAATAAGTCGATTCAAATACCCTCTTAATTACTATTTCTGTTCTTTTTTACTTGTGATGATTTTTTTTAGAGTCAAACGATATAAATTTATACTCACAGTTTAATATGTATTTTTGTTTTACTATATTACATGAAAAAAATCTGCAATTTATTGTACTATTTTTTTAAATATAAAAAATTAATTTTAAAATGTTAAATCAATTTAATCTAATTTAGTTTTGAAAATTAGTCAAATTGACTTTCGATAAATTAAACGTGGCAAATACTTTAGAACGAAAGAGTATAAGTTTCAAGTTTGGGTCTTGAAAATGAAGAATTTCTTTTATAGAAGGCGTCGTAGGTTTCATATATTTCAAATACGAACAAAATCTCATATTGATCAATAGTTGTAAAAAGAAAAAAGAACTACATATAAATTGTAATCGTGTAAAGATACCGTATGAGTTTGACCTAAAAAAGACAAATGTCACATTATGTTAAGAATATCTTTGAGTTGTGTTTAACCTGACAACCAATATTAAAACCAACAATTCAACGAGAAGAGTATCGAGACGCAGAGTCATCACATGGAGCCTGATTTAGTGTCTTTGCTTGTTTTCTTGTAGGTTTACTATCTTTAGTCATAGCTTTGGAGACACGTACACAAAAAGGTGAGTCATTAAGCTGTGTTGATCATAAATATTCGAAAAATTTGTGCGTCACACATTTAATCTTCAGATAAGCTCATAAGGTGATGAATCATATAGAACTTTAATCTTTATGTACTAAGTGAAACTTAATTTGAAGAGAAGATTGTTTGTGTTCATGTTGGCGATTTGTGATGTGAATTCGACGAGTCGTCCCCCTTCCTACGGGTTCCCCCACCGACTCAATGACACACCAATCACGCCCAAAAGTCAAATATGTAGACTTAGATAAAGATAAACTAACTTATAAAATGGAGTAATAATTCTGAGGCAAAGTCATAATTTTAATTTTATGAATTTTGAATTTTATAATAATGATTTTAAGTATTAATTATTGAATTTTAAACTTACTGCTTATATATAGTTAATAAATTTTTCAATATAGTAAAAATTATTTAAGCAAAAACTAGTAAATTTGATCGAATTTATATTCAGACTTCTAGCTCCCTCCCGAATAATACATATAGTATGTAAACATGGGATTTGACTTGGTCTTTGGTGGTATGTTTACCCAAAAGTCAAAGTGCATAATTAATTATTATTAACACTAATTAATTAGTCCTTCCATTTGGGGATAGAAGATCAATTAATTTATTTTAAAAATGAGTACTAATATACAAAATGAGGGGGAAAAAAGGGGGGTACATAAATGGGAAAAGAAGAAGAATATCCATCAACTAAGTGGATTAAATTGTCTTATGTTCACAATTACATTTGATGGTCTACGTAAATTATGCTTTCAATTCATTCGGCCTTTCCATACAATCAAATATACAAATTTATTTTATTTGACATACATACATTATAGACAATCCTGCTTTTCTATGTAAATTCAGGATGTTAACGATTATTTGATTTGAGTTCAGCTAATCTTGCTATTTACTTTAAGGTCGATCCTTCAACCAAAGGCTTAGTAAACACAGACTTATTTTTTCTCGTTTATCTTGACAAATATAAAAATGATAAAAATAAATAATATTTTTTATATATTCACCGAGTTTATTATTTTTTAATGATAAAAAGAAAAGGATAAATTCCAAATGTCTTTAGAAAAATGCAATTGGTATTGATGAACCTCCTCTTATTCTTAAATTAAAATCTTAAAAGAGTATATTCATATATGTATATAAATTTATACAATTAAATGAAAATTAAGATGAAAACATATATTAATGATGTAAAACAATTTGCATTTTCAAGTACTAATTATATAAATAATTACAACAATAACAACATACCCAGTGGAATCCCACAAGTGAGGTCTGGGGAGGATAGAATATATGCAGACCTTATCACTACCTCAAAGGTAGAGAAGATGTTTTCTGAAAACTCTCGTTTCAAAAACACATAACAAAGAATAAACTAGGACAACTAATAACGAAAAACACATGATAGTGTGTAAGTACAATAGAAAACCAACATATATGTGATGAATAATGACAACACAGGATATAAAAACACGATTAATCCTACTACCCTACTATACCCCAAGGTCAAACATCAACCTAACCCTACTAACCTATTAGCCTGCTACTCTAATTCGCGACCTCCACTACTTTCTATCTAAGGTCATGTCTTCGATGAGATCCAGTTTCACCATATCTTGTCTGATCACCTCCCCCAGTACTTCTTCGGTCTACCTCTACTCCTCCGTGTAACTCATAAATCCAATCTCTCGCATCTCCTAACAAGCGCATCAGTGTTTCTTCTCTGCACATGTCCAAACCATCACAATCTTATTTATCTAAATAACTAATCACTTAAAATATATCACCTCATTTATTTATACATATTGACCTTAATAAACTGTAAAATTTCATACGTGTTCCAATTAATGATGTACGTAATAAAAAAAATTACGTGTTAAATTTATTTATGCAATGAAGACATGAATAATTTTTTTTTTCAAAATATAAATAAAAAATAATTAATCTAAAATATTTTATCATATATTTAGATACTCATCGAAATCGAAAATATTTATTTGGCTGATGTAAGCTTCATATTTTAGTAACAATATTTCTCTCGAAAAGCACAATATTTCATTAAATAGAGCACTACTAACAATATTCATTTATCCATTTATCAATTTTGGAATTCAAAAAAAAAAAGAAGAAGAAATAGTTGTTTGGCTATGAGATTAATATTTTTTAAAATAATTTTTAATTTATTTAAAAATTATTATTTGATTATAAATTTTTGAAATTTAATATGGAGTTGCATTTCAAATATGAAAAAGTACTTCAAATCTATTTTTAAAAACTTTATCTACATAAATTTTAAATTTATTCTCTAGATTAGCATATTCGGGACGAGATGGCAGTCGCATTGATAAAGAACAAGATGACGATGAAAGCAAGACTAGAATAGTTTGAGCATGTGAAGATCATGAGTTGCGTAGATGTCTCATTGCGGGGGTGTGAGAGACTAGCTGATTTGGCGATTTTAAGAGAGGTAGAGACCGATAGACCAGTAAAGTATAAGAGAAGTGTGATTAGACGTAATACAATTTTAAATTTAAATTTGCATTGCATTACGTAGGATCCAGTTTTAAAAATCAATCTCTATCAAGTGTTATTCTATTCTAAAAACTCAAAACTAAAATCTCTTATTAAGGAATGAACAATCTAATTCGTTGCACCACATCCTTTGACGTATAATTAATTATTTAAATAATATACATTCTAATTGATATAACCTGATAAAAATAATGAAAAATTCCAAGAATAACGATATTGTGAGGCCTAATTATCAAACATATCAATAGTTTGGATAATTAGCAAATATAGTAATAGCTTTTTATATTCGATCTGCTTCAGATGATACACTAATTTCTGAATTTAATTAATATAATGTATAAATTTGTCCGATTAGATGAATATTCCTAAAAATAATAAGTAAAAATGATATATATATATATATATAATTTTTTAAAATCTTTTATTTATGTTAACTATGAATTGAAAATTATGGATAACCAAACTATGATTAGTACATCCAAGAAGCAAACTTTATCAAATTTTTTTTCTTTTTTTGGTACAATAATAACCTTTCATTAAAATGATGTTTCCTTACAACAAACTAATTATATATTTTGGGCAAATGTTAATTAGGTGAATTAGTTAAACTTTAATATTATGCGATACATGTTATTTTTTTGTCGATTTATATGATATTGATAGATTTTTTATATATATTTTAAAATTTTAAAATTGTTAATTATTGCGATTTATAACACATTTTATGTTAATTTTAAATAATATATGTTACTTATTTTGTTCCAATTTATGTTGCATATATAGAATTTTGAGTGTTAATCAAAATTTGTATGTATTTTTTAAATATTTTAAATTGTTAATAGTTGAAACAACTAAAAAATAATTTATTAGGGACGATATGTAAAATTATGCAGATGAAGCAGACACGTTAAGCGGCAGTTGCGGGGTAATATTATAAATTCATATTTGAAGTAGCCGAAGAAATAATTAATAGAAACGATATAGTAAAATCAAATAATTGAAGCAGACACGTTAATCGACAACTGTCTTTAGGAAAAAATAATTAATCAGGGCAATATTGTAAATTCATAGCTGCGACAACTAAAAAAACAATTATTAGAAATGTCATAGTAAAATCAAACAACTAAAGCAAGTACGTCAAACAAACAGTTGAAGCAGGCCTAACCCGTGATTTAGCAGGTTTGTGCTAAGATTTTTGCAGCCCATTTAAAAAATGAGCTTTTTAGCTCGACCTGAATAAGTCTACTAATTTGTGGGGCTTTTGCAATATGGGTTGGGCGACCCATGGATTGAATTAAAAAATAATTTAAAATAAAAATAAAATAGAATATTAAAAATAATAAGAGTCCTAACTCAAAGTTCATTTAAAAATTTTAAATATTAAAATTTAGATACAAATTATGATTTTTATAATATGTAATAATAACACTAATACCATGTAATATTGTCATATTATTATTTATTTTAATATTTTTAAATTATAATTTAATTTAAAAATTTATAAAAAAATATACTTCTAAAAATATGGGTCGACTCGGCAAGACTTGCAGCCCACGTACTAATGGACTGAGCTAACTATTTTCTAGTCCACAAAAAAATGGGTCAGCCTGACTTGACCCGTCAAAATTCAAAATCTGTATGAACTTATTCGGACGGAGTGAGTCAGCCTGTATCGACAACTCTAATTGATCCCTTTTTTTTTTCTTTTAATAAATTGAATTTATATCCTTAAAAAAGCAAAAAAAGTGGGGTAGAAAAAGAATAATAAAAGTGAAAAAGGAAACAGGAAAAAGTACTATAAAAGATTTCAAATTCTATTAAAAGGAATTTTTTTTTTTTCTTTCTTTATGGTAAGTAGGAAATTCTCCAATTTGTCTATAATGCCACTTGCAATAAAATATTATTTTTATTTAAATTAGACAAATTATTCCTTATTAATTATTTTGTTCAAATTCTTCAAAAATATCAAATACATTTTTAAATATTTTCATGAAATTGATATAATATTATATGTTCATCCAAATCTAATATTTTCTAAACAAAGCATAAAATTTATAATATTAATTTTTTTATCTGATATTTATTATTGCTGGAAGACGATTAATATGTCATAAAATTAATTAAAATCCATAAAATTAACTTACATATTAAAACATCAAAAAGGAGAAGAAAGAAGTCAAATTTATTATTTTGATGAACGATTATTTATTTTCAGAGAGTGATTAAAATATTTTTATTTATTAATATTATATATTAAGGTGTAATAATTAACGATAAAATTCTTTTTCTTATAATATTATTCCTTTTTGGATCTTTATCTTTTTTAGTTCTGACGTGGAGGCCTCATCTATTATATAGCGTATTATTCACACTAACAATTAATTTTCTTACCTTTTAATTTAAATAAAATAAAATAACATTAATTGCTTGGATTTTTTTTAAGAAAACATTTTTAAAAATTTTAAAAATTAAAAATTCAGTTAATCAACTAATTTAATTAGTATTAAATTCTTTATTGCTTGTATAATATATTTATTGATTTTTTTTTCTATTCTCAACCAGATGTATTTTTTTTCGATTGAACTTCAAATATATTTTGAATTTAAAATAATAATTTGAATTTTACTACGTATGAAAAATAACGATACATTTTTTAGTTTCAGAAAAATATTTAAATATATTTATTTTTTAAAACTTGATCAAATATATTTTTTTATTGGAGGTCTCCAAAGGGATAAACTTGACTAAATATCTTAACTATCTAAAATTAATATTTTTTTAATAAAAAAAAAACTCTTAACTTTTTAAATGTCTTGGCTAAATAAGGTAATAGAATATTTAATAAAAATTAAATTAAGGAAAAAAATCCTTAATTATTTAAATAATAAATAGAATTTATAAAGATAAATTAAGGGAATATATTCTTTTCAATCTCTCCTTTTCTTTTTTCCCTTTTTATCCACAAGATTTAACTAAAAGTGACCTAATAAAAAGACCTTAAAAAATTAAAAAAAATGAGTAAAATCTAAATATAAAGTTATTGGAGAAAAAAAAAGTATGCACATAATTAATAAAACTAATTAATTATTCACTTATTTTACTATTTTTAAACTTCTTTTTTCAAAAAATTAATTGGATAAAACCTTTCATAATAAAATAATTCTATATATTAACCATATTCTTAACTATCAATTAAGTAGGTAAGACTAGATATTAATAATTAATATCTAACAAATTAATTATTTTTTTCTGACGAGAATTAGGCTTTATTTAACTCAAGAATCTAATGAAAATCGTCTCTTTATCTTCTCATATCTCATACTAATTTGAACTATATCAAAATATAATTTTGACACTTAACTTTTGAATTTATTTTTCTTAAAAAATATTTGTATTATGTCATTATTAATTAGAAATCTCATATTCTGATTTAACTATGAAATTGACTTTATTAAAAAGTTCTTCTCCCCTTCATGTAAAAAATTTCAATGTGATTTTTGAATTTATTCTAGTCTCTTTTTGAATATGGGATTCCACTGAGTATGTTGTTGTATCAAATACCGCATCGAATATCAAACTTTTTAAAAATACATATCAAATATCATAATACCATAATATTCAAATTGCAGCGTCAAATTTTTTTATTTCAGCATAATATTCGATATCTATCATATCATTCACACTCTTAATCATAATATTAAATCCAATAAATACAAAATTACACCATTATGAACGACAAGATGAGTTCAATTTCAATCCTTGTTATTTGTACAAAGTTGTATTTTCTAAAAAATAAATTACCACATAAATTACGATTATTAATTGTTATGAAAGCTCAAACTCAAAATCGAAAAATATCTGATCTGAACTTATTTTAATTGTTAAAATTTATTTTTCTCAATTTAAAAATTAAAATCAAACCCCACCCCCACCCTCCACCTAGAAAATACTCAATTTTCCCCACCTAATTTTCTTAATAAAATATTTAGCAATATTAAATATAACACCAAGAAAAAAAAATTAAATTTTCCATAGTTTTGATTTTTACAATCTAACAAATAAAATATATTATTTTATTTTTTTCAAAAAAGGGAATTTATTTATTTTTAATTAATTATTTATCTTTAATATCTGGTGCAATTTTACACTATAAATATAGAAACATGTCTATCTTCATCACTGTGAAACCTCACAAATTTTTCATTTCTCTTCTCTCTATTTTTCTTCGTTTTTATTGGCCGGAGCTCCGGTAGTCTGCCGGTCGGAGTATTATTTTGTCGGCAAAGATGGGAGTGACTATATTATCAGATCTAGGGATGGAGATTTTGGTTCCGGTATGTGCCGTAGTGGGAATCGCTTTCTCGCTCTTCCAGTGGTATCTCGTATCTCAAGTTACGGTCGGTAATGATAAACCTCATTCCTCCGGCGGAGATAAGAATGGATATGCTGAATCTCTGATTGAACAAGAAGAAGCCATAGATGACCATGGCGTTGTTCAAAAATGCGCTGAAATTCAAAACGCGATTTCTGAAGGTAACCAAATTATCATAGCAACCTTTGTTCTTACTGTTATTCAACTTGTTTATGTAGATTCTGTACATTTTTTTGCCTTTAATTTCGAGTTTGTTACTCATATGAGTAAATCTAAGCACTGGTTTTGTTTTGCAGGTTATTGAAGTAAAATTTCTGTATAATTATTGTTAATTTCATAATCTGGTTTTGTTTACTGTGTTAATTTCTGATGGAATATGCTTATTTATGTTGTAAATTAGTTGAGTTTTTACTGATTGATGAAGATCTAGCTTCTATATTCATCGTGTGTAGTTATCATTATTAAATTATTAAAGTTCTTTCTTGCTTTTGTGACACGTTTTTTGTAGACTTAGACTTCAATTTTGGCCTTTACTCATTGGGAATAATCAATTGCAAATTAGTTTTACTTTTCCAAGCGACCTTTCATACATAACAGTTACAGATCTAAGATGCCGTGTTAGGTTGGTAATTAGCTATCATTACTATCATGTGTCAAGTTTCTATAGCATAGAAGGCCACCATGGCTATCATCACCATTTTGTTTGGATTCTTTGGATTGTTCAAAAATGATGTTGCCCTTAAAAAATGCACTACTTTTGAAGGATTCGAAACACACTCTTCTAACATTTTTCAAGACTTTGAGCAATATAAGTGTCAAGGCTCTATAATATAGAGTGCCAGCTTAGTGTTAAGCTATGTTGATATGTTGTGTCGGATCCTTCAAAGTTGCACTACTTTTGAAGGATCCGACATGCAGTAGTCTGATAATTTTGAAGAGTTTGACCAATAGAGGTGGCTAGTCTGCTGATTTGAGATACTTATTTAAAGTAATTTTGTTAATTATAGATTAAGATTAAAAGTTTTTTTTTCTAAAAATTAGCTTATGGATTTAAGTAATAGATCTGAACATTGTCTAATAACTTCATAGGAAAAGGTAAATATTTTGTTCAGATTGGATGCTACAGGGTTAATTGTGTAATAATGTTAAGCATCCTAGATAACCATTTCAGAATATTGAATCAATTTAGGAAAAAACTAGAGGGTTTTTTTGTATTGAATCAGGGAGATCTGAACATTTTACGATCTGCCAATGGGACTACATTTCTTATCTGAACATTTTACGCTCTGCCAATGGGACTACATTTCTTTCTGCCACTCATTTCTGTGGATATCTGAACATTATACACTGCCGATGAGACAGCATTTGTTTGACTCATTTCTGTGGCTGCCTTCACTACGTGGAAAGAGAAAAAGTAAAAAATGGATGACAAAAGGAATGTAGTCTACTTTATATAGATGACAAATAATGAAGTATAAAGTTGAACATTACTTGTTTCAATTTCTGCTAGATTTTGTTCAAGTCCAATTTGCTTTTAACTTCTCTAACTTTTTTTCCTGATCATTTATTTGGAATATATTTGATGGGAATTTGCAAAGCTAGCTATTTCTTGGTTAGTTGTTTCTTCCTGGTCAGTTAGCGTAGATGAGGAACTCTTATCTGAGTATTAACTTTTGCAATGGATTCTCATGATCTTAACTGTTGGATCTATTTTTACCACAGGAGCAACCTCATTTCTCTTTACGATGTACCAGTATGTTGGTGTTTTCATGGTTGCTTTTGCAATTTTAATCTTCGTCTTCCTTGGGTCCGTTGAGGGATTCAGCACAAAGGACCAGCCTTGTACATATGACAGCACCAAAACTTGCAAGCCAGCTCTTGCAACTGCTGTCTTCAGCACTGTGTCCTTCCTGCTTGGTGCTGTTACCTCTGTGGTGTCCGGTTTCCTTGGAATGAAAATTGCCACATATGCAAATGCCAGAACTACCTTGGAGGCTAGAAAAGGTGTTGGGAAGGCTTTTATTGTTGCATTCAGATCTGGTGCTGTGATGGGTTTCCTTCTTGCTGCAAATGGTCTTTTGGTTTTGTATATAACTATTCTTCTATTTAAGCTGTACTATGGTGATGACTGGGAAGGTCTATTTGAGGCTATAACTGGTTATGGTCTTGGAGGATCTTCAATGGCCCTCTTTGGTAGAGTTGGTGGAGGGATTTATACCAAAGCAGCAGATGTTGGAGCTGATCTTGTGGGCAAGGTGGAGAGGAACATCCCTGAAGATGATCCTAGGAACCCAGCGGTATGCTTATTTATCTATTAGAATATAAAGATCTACTTAAAACTTATTTCTAGTTAGCCTTGTTAAGAAAACTCTTTTCTAGTTTGTTCTTAAGTGTAAATAATCTCTCAGGTGATTGCTGACAATGTTGGGGACAATGTCGGAGATATTGCTGGTATGGGATCAGATCTGTTTGGATCTTATGCAGAGTCATCCTGTGCAGCTCTTGTTGTTGCTTCAATCTCCTCCTTTGGTGTCAATCATGAGCTTACTGCTATGCTATATCCCCTTCTCGTCAGCTCTGTCGGCATCCTTGTCTGTTTGGTTACCACCTTATTTGCAACTGATTTCTTTGAAGTCAAGGTTGTTAAGGAAATTGAGCCATCATTGAAGAAGCAACTCATTATCTCAACTGCTCTAATGACTATTGGAATTGCCATTATTAGTTGGATTGCCCTTCCATCGACCTTCACAATATTCAATTTCGGAGTTCAGAAAGAAGTAAAGAACTGGTAAGTCTAAATCTGGCTATTACTTTTTTAACTTGGTCTTGTGCACTGTTTGTGTATTGGTTTGCATTATTTGGGATTTGGTTGTGTAAGGCTGGAAATTTTGTAAGCATGAACTGAAGTTGAGATACAAGAATCTGTTACAGAAGATTGGACAAAAGCATTTGCCACTTGAATGGATGAAAAAGCTTCACTTTTTCCTTTTCCTTTCTTTCCCCATCTTTAAAATATATAATACTGAGGCTCAGAAGTTTCCAAATCTGATTTAAACTGCAGGCAGTTGTTCTTGTGTGTCGGAGTTGGTTTGTGGGCTGGACTCATTATTGGGTTCGTCACTGAGTACTACACCAGCAATGCTTACAGGTGGGCACCTATTCTTTTGTAGTCTTTTCCTTAGCTTCTTTTGCTCTTGTACATCAGGAATTTAAGTTCTGTCCTATTTTTTTTCCTTTTCCCAGCCCCGTGCAAGATGTTGCTGATTCATGCCGCACTGGTGCTGCCACCAATGTTATTTTTGGCCTTGCCTTGGGTTACAAATCCGTTATCATTCCCATTTTTGCTATTGCAATCAGTATATTTGTTAGCTTCAGCTTTGCTGCAATGTACGGCATTGCAGTTGCTGCCCTTGGAATGCTGAGCACTATAGCCACTGGTTTGGCAATTGATGCATACGGTCCCATTAGTGATAATGCTGGAGGTATTGCTGAGATGGCTGGAATGAGCCACAAAATCAGAGAGAGAACTGATGCACTTGATGCTGCAGGAAACACCACTGCTGCTATTGGAAAGGTAAATTAAATTCGCTTTTACCCTACACTAAATAATGAGAGGTTTCATTGGAAGTATTTATTACCTTGTGCTGACGAACTTCTTTTGTGCCTATAACTATGATAGGGATTTGCCATTGGTTCTGCTGCGCTCGTGTCTCTGGCCCTCTTTGGGGCATTTGTCAGCCGGGCAGCAATTTCTACTGTAGATGTGTTGACACCTAAAGTCTTTATTGGTTTGCTAGTCGGTGCAATGCTTCCTTATTGGTTCTCCGCCATGACAATGAAGAGTGTTGGAAGCGCTGCTCTTAAGATGGTTGAGGAAGTGCGCAGACAATTCAACACCATCCCTGGTCTCATGGAAGGAACTGCCAAACCTGACTACGCCACCTGTGTCAAGATCTCCACAGATGCATCAATCAAGGAGATGATTCCACCTGGTGCTCTTGTCATGCTCACTCCATTGATTGTTGGGATCTTGTTTGGCGTTGAAACACTTTCTGGTGTGCTTGCAGGATCTCTCGTCTCAGGTGTACAGGTAAAAAACATATTGAAATAACTTTCAAATGGTTTAAATATCTAATGCTGGATGAATTTTGTTCCTGTAGATTGCCATTTCTGCATCTAACACTGGTGGTGCCTGGGACAATGCTAAGAAGTACATCGAGGTAAAATATTTCTTTTGGACCTTTTACTTGACAGCTGTTGTATTCGTTTCAACCTTAATAATTATGTATTCTTGTGTAGGCTGGAGCCTCAGAACATGCAAGAACTCTTGGCCCCAAGGGATCTGATGCACACAAAGCTGCTGTAATTGGTGACACTGTTGGTGACCCTCTCAAGGACACATCTGGACCATCACTAAACATTCTTATCAAGCTGATGGCTGTGGAGTCCCTCGTGTTTGCTCCCTTCTTCGCCACCCACGGTGGTCTTCTCTTCAAATTGCTTTAAAAAGCAAATGCAACTCCTCCTATGTCACATGACTGTATCATGAATCTATTGTTCCTCCTTCCTCTCCCCTTATTTCATTCAAACTTTTCCTTTCAAGCATTTTTCGTGTTTTTAGTAAAGCTAGAATGTGGGATTTAGCATATGGTGTTTAGCTTGTTGAGGGAGATGATGATGGTAAGGGTGAAATGTTTTTGCAGAGCTCAGAAGAAACATCAAATGTTCTTTCCTAGAGTAATTGTATCACTTTTTTCTTTTGTTTTTTTTGTCTCTTAATACCCTTCTTGTCCTTGCCCTTTTTGGAACTTTTATTTTAGGAATTAAGTACTACATAATTTAGACCTTGTAAGGCATAATTTTACGAATTTCATTTAGACATTTGAATTATGGCTTGTTTCATCGTGAACACATGATAAAATGTCTTTATTAGATATTTTCGCCTCATTTTTTTGTAGTAACTTTTGTGTGTGCAATTGAATTCATAAATTATTAACGTATCTTTGCAGGTATGTAATAGATTAAACTATTGTATTTATTTTAATAATAAATATCATTTATATATAATTTTTAAATTGACATGACACATACATGTAAAATATGTATACCAAGCTAGTATCATAAATATTACAACGACGAACAATAACACACCTAAAGATTGAATATGTGCAAATTTTGTTTTTATATTTTATTATAAAAATAAAGAAATGATTTTTTTTTTGTAAGATTCAATATTTTCTATCAAGCTTCAATATTGTAATTTATGAATGTGTTGTATAAATACGAATTATTTATGGGATATGGATTACTAAAGTGTTGTTGGAAGTTGCAATTGAAATTTGGTGCAAAAAGAATATGGTCAAAGTTAGACCATGATTAACAAAAATCATTAAGTAATCATTAGGAGTATAGGGCAATTGTTTAGTTGACTACGAACTCGTTTTCTTATGAATATTATATATTTGATAGATTAAAAATGGTTTGAAACATTGAGGAAAGAGAAAACATTGCCAAATTAGCTTGTTTGATTTCGGCTCTTCGATTGAGGTAGGTTTTGATTTCTTTTGTAGGATAGAGAGACTCTTGATAGTAATTGATAATAATTGAGTATAGGTATGATGTTCTCTATACATTTAATTGTTGTGATTTGAAAGATTGATATGTTGCTGTGATGTCTGCAATTTCAAGACCATGAAATTCGTAATATTAAACTTACTCGATAAAATTAAAGTAATGCATTGAATAAAGAATGTTTGATGAAATATTGTTAATGAAGTGGAAAGTAATGATAAAGAATGATGAATTAAATATTATTTGGATCAGTTGTCACATTTCGATATAACTTATTGGGATCGAGTGTCATGTGTTGGCACAATATTATGGGATCAAGTGTTACATTTCGATAGAATATTATTGGATCGAGTGTCACATTCAGACATAATAATATTAAAGAAAAACGTATTAAAATGGCATAATATACTCAATCTTGAAGGACTCATTTCCAAAAGAAGCATGGTCTGGAGGCTTGAGTCCTCATGTGTATTTTTTGTATTGTTGATTGATTACATACTTGTTTCATTGTGTTGTCATTTGTTCTTGTTGCTTGCCACTCATTAAGAATTACAGTTGATTTCCTGCTATTGCTTGATGCATATTGATTTCTATTTTGAGTCGGCCTATGATACCTATTCAGTACATATTGCCTTGTACTAATTCCTACTTATATTTTTTTGTATTTTTTCGTGGAGTACAGTGAGTGTTCCATCGACATCGACTTACCCTCAACTCTAGCCAATCACCAACACATCAGGGTCTATTTCTCCTGAATTGTGTTGGATTCTATTAGTCATGGTGTGATGTGTTTAGTTTTCGGGCACAAACTACTTTATTTATCAATTTGGGGTGTTTACTCTCCAGCTTTGAAATTTTAAGATTAGATGTCCTTGATATGATGAATTTTAGGTTTTGGGAAACGTTGTGTAATGGGCGTCCTCCGGCGTCGCTGGGCCACCTGAGACTCTTGGAGGGCTCGTTATAGACTCACTTGTATAATTTTTTGGGAAAATTTGTCCCGATCCCCTGGCAACCCCAGAAACCGTGGGCTAACACCCATGAAAAACTGTCGAAATTACCTGTTTCTTGTTGCTTGGGCCATAAAATGCTATCGGGCGTCCTCCGACGTCGTCGGGCCACCTGAGACTCTTGGTGGGCTTATTAGGGACCCACTCATATAATTTTTTGGGAAAGTTGGTCCTAAGTCTCCGATAGTCCCAAAAATCGTGGGCTAACACCTACGAAAAACTACTGAAATCGATTGTTTCCTATTCCTTGGCCCATAAAATCCTACCGGGCTTCCTTCGACACCGTTGGACCATCTGGGACTCTTGGCGGCTAGTTACAGATAGATCGTTGTAATTTTTTTGGGAAAATTAGGCTCGATTCCCTAATAGTCTAAAAAATCGTGGGCTAGCACCCACAAAAAATTGCTAAAATTGCTTGTTTCATGTTCCTTGGCCATAAAATGCTACCGGGCGTCCTTCGACGCCGCCGGTACATCAAAGACTCTTGAAGGGCTCGTTACGGACTCACTCGTATAATTTTTCAGAAAAGTTGGTCTCGAGCCCCCGATAGCCCCAGAAACCGTGGGCTAACACTCACGAAAAACTACCAAAATCGACTATTTTCTGTTTCTTGACCCATAAAATGCTATTGGTCGACCTCCGGCGCTGCCGGGCAACCTGGGACTCTTGGCAGGCTCATTACGGACCACCTCATATAATTTTTCGGGAAAAGTGGTCCCGAGCCTCTGGCAACCCCAGAAACTGTGGGCTAACACCCACAAAAAATTGTCGAAATCATTTGTTTCTTGTTCCTTGGAACATAAAATGCTATCGGGCGTCCTCCGACTTCGCCGGGCCACTTGGGACTCTTGGTGGGCTTGTTACGGACCCACTCATATAAATTTTTGGAAAAGTTGGTCCTGAGCCCCGAGCAACCCCAGAAACTGTGGGCTAACACCCACAAAAAACTGCGAAAATCACTTGTTTCCTGTTCCTCAACCCATAAGATGCTATCGGGCGTCCTTCGACGCCGCCGGGCCACCTGGACTTTAATGAGTTTTGATATTTCTTGTTGTTATAAGTTTAAGTTTCTGCACAATTGTTGTATTCTATAAGTTGAACAACTAACATAGATTAAAATTTGTATCGTTGGTTCACCCATCTAGGCGGTTAAGTGTGGATGTTACCCATTGCCCATTTTGGACCATGACAAACTTATCAAATAATATTTGTTAAACAAATTTCTTTTAATTAATTAAGACTAAGTGACTTGATTATGTATGCATGCATATGACTTAAACTCATTTAACAGACTCCTTAATTAATTACGTCGAAATTTAAAGATATTCACTTATGCTAATATTAAAGATTGTTTTATGATAAAATGATTAAAAATCTTTTATTCTTAATTAACCATTTCGAGTTCATACCTTGAGAATACAAGAAATCCTTTTAAAAGTATTATTTTTGAAAATAAATCATATAATCCAAAAATTCAAATTAATCAAGCCTCATTGAGAATTTTTTGTTAAATTTTTTTAATCTCCCAATTGATTATGATATCATACCTACATTCATTTTATAAAGACCAAAAATTTCATAATAAAATTTAATATCCACCACCAACCAATATTGACTTTTCAAACTCAATTTATAAATTACATAATCTTTTTCTTATTTCATACTTAAATAAAGTCAAAACTTGATCAACCCACTAAAGATAGATTTACATGTAATTAATTAAATGCTAACACGTGCATTAACAAGCTAACAACAACAAGATTGTAACTAATAAAGTTTGAACAAAAATATTCTTCAAAAGTTGAGCAAAAGTGTTGAATTCTAAATTAATAATTTATACGTATTTAGCAGATTTCTTGAAACGAATATAAAATTTTGATCAAAATTATTGAATCCAACCAAATTCGTAATCCATATACTATCTTGGTTCTTGCAATGCATTTGTCCATAGCAAATGAATTTCTATACACTCAACCTTTTTAAATATAGTTTAGCTAAGATTACACTATTTTTGGACCAATTTTTCATATGTTATGTCATGCACCATTGAAGTATTTTGTTACTTTATATCATTATTACGTCAGAATAAAAGGTTTCACATGAGTTCCCATTATGTAAGTCGTGACATGTGTTGATTTAGATTCGAAGTCAAGATTTGCACAGGAGTATGAAGAAGTAAACATACGAATAAGTTGAATGGGGTTCAAAATTTATTTATATATACATAAAAATAATAATTTGGGAAAACTAAGTTTATATCCCTTTGAAGCAAATTATTTACATCCATATACCCATTTACATTTTATATCCCCCCCCCCCCTTATTATTAAAATTTGCACGCCGACGTCATGCTAACGTCATCACCTACCTTGTATGATATACCAATAGGGTATACATATACCGTCAGGGTATCACAGAATATTAAGTTCAGTCCTATATGATAATGATATGGTATCAATATACCGATAGAGTATCACAAAAAATATATTTTCTACTAATTTAAATTTTAATAAATAAGTTTGTAACTTTAATAATTTTCTCTTAATTATTTTATTTATTAAAAAAAGAGCTCAAAATTATATGATACCGATAGGGTACCAATATACCGATAGAGTATTACAAGAATATATTTTCTACTAATGTAGAGTTTAATAAATAATTTTGTAACTGTAATAATTTTCTAGTCCTATATGATATCGATATGGTATAAATATACCGACAAAGTATCACAATGAATATATTTTCTACTAATTTAAAGTTTAATAACTTTTTTATTTGTTTCTTAAAAAAACATAATCCTATATGATACCAATTAGGTATCAGTATACCGCCAGAGTATCACAAAGGATTGAACTCATTCTATATGATACTGATATGGTATATATATACCATCGGAGTATCACATAAGATTATTTTATAGTATTTATACTGACAACATGTTGACTTCGTGCTGACGTCGGGGAAAGTGAGGTAAGAAGGTAAATAGTTTTTGTCATGGGTCCATCAAAGATAAATAGTTTGAATTGGATCCATTAAGGGTAAATAATTTCAAATTAGATCTATTTTGTATACTTTTTTCAAATAATTTTAACTATAGAAACAATATAATTTTTCGCTAAAGAAGATTCAGATGAAATTTCCTCGCTCCTTCCTAACTCCGCCTCTACTCATTATCACTTTTGCCCCTAATTATACCTAAAAAAAAGTCCAACCCCTTCATCTTTACACAACCCCCAATACATTAAAAAGCATAAACTTTACGATATATGTGTCTAACGTCCCAACTCAAGATCCAAGAATTTAATCTAACGAACAAAAAACAAATTAAAAAAATAACATAAACAAACACCGCTAAAAATATATAATTAGCTATGAGATTTATTGATAATTTCTATCTGATATATTGCTATAAAATTCCTATTTAATTGTATTTTATATAATCTGTCGCTAATTCATTGCTAAACAGAGTTAACTAACATGAGAGTTCTGAAAAATAACTTCTGTTACTATTCAAAAACACGCTTTTACATCCAACAACACTCCGACCCCCACCAATGAAAAGTTTGGTCAAGTATCTTATCTCACTAAAATAAGTACTCTTTTTATCTCAATTTATGTGGCACTATGCTAATTTTGAAAGTCAAACAATCTAATTTTTTATCATGAATTCAGGCTTGAATTTTTTAAAATAAAATTTACATATTTAAAAATTATATAAAAAAAAGTTGTAAATCACAAAAATTGACAATACAAAATATTCATAAAATAAATGAAAAAAATATGATTAAAGAATGATTTATTTGAAATATCAAAACTCAAAAAATATCATGTAAATTAATTAAAAATAAAGGCAGAGCCGGCTGAAGGGGGAAGCCACTAAAGCAATTGCTTTGGGACCCTTAAATTGAAGGCCTAAATTTTTGTTTTATATGTTATAAAGATATGAATAAAAGATGTTAAATTTTATATTTTTTTCTTAAAATGTGATAAAAGTAATGAACTGTTAATTCAAATATTATATTTTTTTAATCTCCATTTATGTGATTTTTATTTATTTATCAAGAAGAATGATATCTTTTTATATTTAATAAAAGTCAAATTTTGAACCTCTTGTTTAATCTTAATGAGATAATTTATTGCTACAAAATTTCTATAATTTATTTTAGACCACAAAATTTATTTTTCTTTAAAATTATGTATCTAATCAAACACCGTCACATAAATTAGAGAACAATAAATATTATTCAATATATAAAAAAGATAAAGCCACTTAGCTTGTTTTTTTTAGTGGGGGTCGGAAAAATAGAAAGACGATTACAATGTGGGAATCGAACACTCATCAACAAGGTGAAAATTCAGATAGTCAACCAAGTGAGTTACTATTAAGATTTTTCGATGAAAATCTCTTGTTGAGTTGATTATACTATTTGTTTTACTTCAAAATGAACTTGAATAATTTTAAATGTATGAAATTAGTTTGAGAGAATGGAGCGAATAACCAAAATAGGTATAGAATAATCGTTATAAAAGGACTAGAATAAAAACATATAAAATTTTGTTAAATAAATTAAAAGCCTCTTATAAATATCTAACTTTAGGCTATCGATTTCTTTCAGCCGCCCCTGAACAAAGAGAGTACTTGATCAAACCGATTATTTCAAAAAATATTACAAGACCTTCAAATTAGGGTTCAAACTTAAAGTGCAAAATATAATAGAAGATCTAGTCAAAATATTTTTTCTTAAATAGCTTAACAAAAAAGTTTTGGAAGATTAAAAATTACTCCAAAAAAATACTATTACTTAATAATTATAATTAACATAAACAATGAAACTAGAGAAAATATTAGAAATGTGCAACTTGTTTCCTTTTTCTTTTCAAGGAATCTTGCTAATCTAATTATAATTGTCATATTAATTGATGTTTAATATTCGATCTTATAAAATAATTTGGGAAATAGGTAATTAATGTTAAGGAAAAAACATTTAAAAATAATACTATTTTTTTTCTTAATATGTTTAAAGCGTCAAGTAAAAGTGATCAGAAAGAGTATATCATAACATTTGTGTGATTATAAAAATTATCACTAGCGAAGAAGGCTTGAAAGCCACTTGACTCGCTTTTCGATGATATCTATAAGAAAGAATACTTGTCGTAAGGTAAAAACACTCAAAGTTATAGAGCTGATCGTCTTTCATATCTAGCAGAAAGTAGCTAATGACCATAAAAAGATCCACAACTTTAAGATCCGCATGCAAGGGAAGATTCAGTTATTCTTTGAGATGATAAAGCTTTCCAGTCTGGGTCGGAGAAGGACAATGCGTTCTTAAGACCAAAGAAACAGAAAGGAGGGGGGGGGGGGGGGGGATGGAAGGTGATAGGTCATGGTATCCATAGCCTTGCTTCTTTTTCGGCCAAATCCTGATTCCGTTTTGTTTCTCCCGATCGTCGAGCCTAATCGATT
>JBCEWC010006499.1:0-22943 GCA_038996855.1 Solanum aculeatissimum
TTCATAAATCATCCATGAAATCAAGTGTAAAATCATGTTTAAATCACCTAAATACTACATCACTCAAGTCCCAACAATAATCTACAACAATATTGAAAAAACCCATAACAAATTCGAATGCTATTAATAAGACGGAACTTTTAACTGGACACAGTGCCCAAACGGCTGCTACAGTTCTGTTTACCCAAACGGCTGCTATAGTTCTGTTTACCTGTGGATGAGCCATTCAACCTGCTGTCCAACATGACTTGGCCAATTTCTTCAGCGCGAACATTCATAGGACTTTCTGTTACACTTCACGAATCAATAAACGGTCCGTTCAATGTGTGACTGGACCTGTAAGCCACTGTCTAACAATACTTAGACACAAAATCCATGTCCAAGCCTTGGCCTAGCTACTGCCTCACTTCACAAGGCAGTACACGAGCCGTCTGGTGCCATATGGACCGTCCAAGGTTCCGTTGACTTGGACTTGACTTAGGGGTGGTTCCAGGCCACTCCTAGCTCACTAGAACACCTGACGAGGCACCACACAGACCGTACAATGTTTCACGGTCCGTGCCAATGTCTTTGGCCACTTTTCAGATCCTATCTCCAATGGCTTCTGAATTTTAGACTGGCTCACTGTTTGGGCCATATCTCCCTCACCCAAACTCCAAATTGGGTGAAACTACTTGTGTTGCAAAGATAACTCAAATAGATTAAATTTGATATATTGTAGCTTACATGGTTCATCACACATCAAAAGTTATGAATTTTTGAAGTACGCTGCCAAAACTGTCCCTCTAGGCCACCAACTAGCTCAAATTGCATTCGGCCTCTTAAACTCACCCCATGGCCACCAAAACTCAACCATTGCTTGTATTACATCCTAGAATGCCAACCATAAGGATATTTAGAAATTTTTCAGGTTGTTACATTATCTCCCCATTAGGAACATTTGTCCCCGAATGTGCTAGGACTAGGGCTTGAGGACAACAATCACAAACAAGAGATATACTGAACCAAAACAGTAGGAGATCATGCATAACTCATAAATCAATGAAAGTTCACGTCAAAAAATCATTTAAATCATTTTCGTGCTCATAAATGCATTCAATGTCATTTAACTCAATGAACCAAGAAGTAGGACAACATAGAGGATAGAACCTAAAATGTTAGGCTTGAGTAGACTGAAAAAGATGAGAATATCACTTCTTCATGTCCGGCGGCAAGTTCAACTGATATGTCACCTTACCTAACCCAAAGTATATCCCTCTAGACTCACTAAACACCGAAACCAATTCAAGCCTAAGTGTTTTACCACTTCACAGCTCTAACCCACCCCACATGATGAATCTTCTCCTTACAACCCCATCTTAAGTACCTTAATCGAAGCTACCCCCTTATTGCAAAACCGCCTCACTTGTCCATCCAAAAGCTTCACCGGTACTTCCTCATAATTCATGTTCTTCTCAAAAGTCACATTCTCCAAAGGTACAGTATCCTTAGGGTCACCCACCAATTTCCTAAATATAGCAACATGCAAAGCCCAATGAACAAAGCTCATTTCTAAAGGCAAGTCCAACTTATAGGAACCATACCGATGCTAGCATGAAACTATTGTTGCAATAAACTCAATGAGGGGCAACGATCATCCCAATTTCCCTTAAATTCAACACCCAACTAATCTTGGTACCGAAGTATACCATCTTTCCCTTGGGAGAAAATCCCAAACCTTACCATCGGCAACCAACTTCGTCAACTCCACCAACAAAAGATCTAAACCATGCTCAGCCTTAACATTAACTACTAAGGAAGACTGATTCATGGTATTTCATGCATCATGATTATCATGGCATATTGTTATATTGTCCCTTCCTATATTTCCTTCTATGTATGTACCCTTGCCATGTAGGTTGTTATAGGTCCATATGCATATACATTTGCATGCCCGCATACTTAGTTCTGTATTGTGCTAACGCATACTTTTGTCTACATGTTCTAACTATATCGGTATCGCCGATGATCTCTATATGCTTTTGCACGACGAGTGATTATCTTGAAGCCTATTGCTTGTGGTGAGCCCTTTTATTAAAGATGAATAGCCACTTTCTATCTAGGTAGTATTGCTTTTACTTTTCTTTACGTATGTATTGAAGGTGAGCCTCAAGCTATGTCGAGGCCCCGTTCATCTTATGTAGAGGCTTGTTGGACAAACTATACTCTTGTACATTGTATTACGTAATTTTGGGTTGTATGACTATTGGAATTATGCTATGGATATGATGTCCCTAATATGCTTATGCTTATGTTTATGCTTATGCTTGTGCTTATGTTGATGGGATTGTGAACGTTGGGAATGTGCTTATGTGGAAAGTCCCATAACCTCGGTGTGCCCCCATAGCTTGAGTCCTACTTACCCGCCTCTTAGAAATACTTGTTATGTGCTATGTGATTCATATTCATCCCATTCCCACCAACATCCCCATAGCTTGAGTCAAAATCCCCGTTTCCCTTAGAACTTATGTATTATGTGTTTACTTCCGCGCTTCTGAACTAATGATGTGTTTGATGATGCTATGATGGATTGATCGAGGACTTTTGGGTTCTTTTTCACCATATCACATCTAGGCCCCTTATTCGGGTTGTGATATTGGGCATGCTTTTGAAATATTAGGTAGTCCCTGCCTCGATCCCTCTTATACTTCCAGGAAAGTATTCTAGGTACTGCATAGTCCTGCCTTGACCATTTATATGATTTTACGATGGAGAGGTATCATACATTGCATTCTCATACATCGTCATTCCTAGTATATTGTTTGTTTCTTAGTCTATGATATTATGAAATGCTAGTCAGGGTTCTATTTGTTGTTTGTACTATTGGTGCTATGAGATACCAGATGGTTTTGTTTGCTTATACTTGTTGTGCCTGTGTTATTTTGTTGTAGCGATTCTATAGTCATGGTCGCCATGAGTTATTCTTTAGGGTTGAGCATCTAACCTCCAAGGTTATTTTTGACTAGTTTCTAGGTTAATGGATTAGCTCAGACTCTATGTTTTTCTTTTGTTGTTATTGCTTATTGATTTCGTAAGTCATCTTTTATGCTAGTAGATAGTAGGCCTGATCCTCCTAGGTACGTTGCCTATTTTTTTCGATCACCCTGTATACCTTATTGTTGTTATTTTGGTCGTTATCTTATTACTTATGTTTCACTTGTCTTATTCTCATGATACTTATACTTGTTTTTTCAATGGAGGTCAATCAACCTATGTCTACGAAGTACTACTTATTTGGTACTTATACTACACTTCTTCCCCTGTAGATCGTAGTGTGAGTCCCCACTATTGCCTTTCTTTAGTGCAGAGCTAGATGAGGATTTCAGAGATCTATGTGAGTTCTCGACATTCAGAGTTGTTGATTACCATCTTACTATATTTGGGCTTATCTTTATTTTGTATTCAGAAATAGGTTGTACTGATGTTGTATTTGAAAAGCCTTGTACTGTTATTTTATGTGTTAGATGCTCTAATACTGACTGGTGTCAGGTCTTGGGGTGGGTTTCAGTATGTTACATTTTTTGGCATTTCGTAACTATTATCTATATTATGGTAGCTTTTATTTATTAGGGTTACCTTCCACTGGGATAGCCCGTTGCCTATGGTTACATGTTATGGGATAGTCTTACCTACTTGAGCGGTTTGTTAGGTTCTATCATGGCATAAAACATTGGGCAGTGCTGGCATCATTGGTATGCGAGCAACGCCTAGTAGAGTCTTGTGGATTGGTGTAAAGACATCTATATCCTATCTTTGAGAGGCTATAGGGGCATTAGTAAGGAATACATGTTCTTGATCCCTTGTCATGAACTTTGACTTTGAATAATCTCTAAAACGGCCTCCTTTGATTCCACTTTCTTTTAAATAGATAGCACGAGTTTGCAGGTGGACATATCCGAGGCATCAACATATCTGACTAGAGTTGTGACGTGTGGTTCTCTGGCTGGAGCTGGATTAGTAGTTCCTTCATAGGATTAAACATTTGTTTCAGACTACTTGGTTAGATTTCTGGAGTGGGCTAGACATACCCCCACGTTCTTCCTTATAGAGCAGGGTTTGAACTAAAGATTTGTCAGGGGATTAACTTTACCACTTTGTTTGGCATTGGAGCACTTGGTAGTAGTAGAACCTACTTTTCCTCAGGTTGTGAGTCATGTGAGAGTTGTAGAGCAAGCACGTTTTTATACCTTCAGTGGCGATTATCAGATTGGTGATGGATGTTTCCCTCTTTGACTTGTCGGCCCTATAGCAGAAATACCAGGAGGTCATTAGATAGGTCATACTGCCTGTAGTAGGCGGAGTTCATATTTAGTTTCTCAAGGATTATAATATAGACCTTCAGGTTATAAGATTCCATCAGTTGCGGATAGGTCTTCTCTACGGTCTCGAAACTAGGCCTAGCAGGTTCGTGTAACACCCCTCATGTTCATTGGCATCGAAACTGAAGGTTAAGAATTTTAGAACTGATTCGATCTTATGAGTCAGTCTTTGGCTCATAGAAGGATCCACTAGTCGTATGTGGGTTCGTGAACTTGATTCTAGAAGGATAAAAATTTTAGGAGTTTCTAGAAGTGATTAGACAATTAAAAGGATAGACCGTGAGTAGAACCATGGATCGTCAAAGGTGTCATGGAAAGGAGTCTTCAAGGACCTAAATTTTTTAAAGTGTGGAACCACTCTACGAGTTAGCTTACAACCTATAAAAGTATTGATGGGTAATCATGTATGTTCGCGGTTTGGAAGATGCAAATTCCAGTGACTTAACTTTTGGTGACACAAATTCCGCGGGCTAAGTCACAATCAATAGGTTGAACCATGCCCCGTGAACAGGGTCTCATGGTTGGTCCCATCAGTTTTTAATGAAGGGTGTTTTTGGTATTTCAAATTCATTTATGTCCTAAACTACGTCATTTTGGCTATCCTAACCAACTTAACGAATTCCAACCCTATAAATTTTATTCCTAAATCATTCTAATTTATTCATCCTAAAAATTCTATCAAGGATTCTCAAATAATTCTCTCTCTAGAATAAGGGATCCATTGGAGCTAGGATTCCAAGATTTGCTAAGGATTTCAAGGTTCTTCTACTCAAATTCTAAGCATCCTCACTTGAGGTATGAGGGCTTCATTCATGAATTAGTTTCATCCATAAAGCTCAATCCAAAATCTTTTTTATCAAAGTTTCATGATTATTTCTTATGTGCTTTTATGCTATTATTCCAAATGCACTGATTATGATCCCTACATGATGATTACACTTGTTTATGCATGAATTATAAAATATTATATGAGTTTTATGCTTTTTATGAAAAGATGTGTAGTTTCAACTGTACATGATTAGGGCTTGATGAATTGATGTGAGTTCTTTTACCAATGATCGAAATTAACTTTAATTGCATGTTTTCTCTATGAATCTAAACCAGTTCCATGATTCTGACTCAATTTTCCATGAGCCCACACTTAGCCCTAGTCTTCCATGATAAAACTATGAATTTTTATGATTATGATCTCAAGTATGTAAAAGCATATTTTAATAAGTATGATGGTGTTTTGGAAATGACAATGAAGTTATGATAATAATGGCGCTATGATAATAAAAGTGATTAAGACTCTAATACTTATAATGATGATGTTAAGGTGAGAATGTCTACCCTTTTTCCATGAAAAACTAAGTAGATGGACTATTCCTATGACAAGAGATGTTTTCATGAAAGATTACGATGTTTATTTTATCAGTTATGAGAGTATGATTTTTATGAAATATAAGTTATGTTGAAAGCTATGTATTTACATGAATTATGTATTCCATGGGATATGACTTTAGCACCGAGAGGGCTTTGGTAGATTCCATAAATCCATAACTATGTACCACCATAGGAATGATGTTCCTGTTTATATGCCTTAAGGGTATGTTAATGGATCCATATAGCTTGTAATGGACACTCACTGTTCTAGGATAGATCCTAAAAGGTGGGGTCAAAAGATAGGTTCTCACTATGTTAGGATAAAGCCTATATGGTGAGAATCAAGTTTACCTTGGCAAAGTAGACTCCTTTTCTTCTCAGTGTCACATCGAGATTCTATATAATAATTTGTATGGTCTTAGATGTCAATTATGGTCTTATTCCCACATATGAATATTAGGATGACGAAATGATTTTGATGATGCTCCTTCTCATAATTTTTAAACCTGCATTGCTTATACAAATTGTGTCCTTATTCCATTGGTTATGATTATGCATATTAATATTATGTTAAGATGTTTTTTGTTTCATCGAATACCTACATACTTAGTACATTCTATTAACTAATGCATATTGTTTTTGCCTACATGATCGAACCATGTAGGGATGGGTGACAAGTCGATTATCCCCTTTGATGGCTAGCTTGGGAGCTGAGTTAAAGATTGATTGGTGAGTTCCCATGCTTCAGGAACGAGCCTCTTTATGATGTTTTTCCATTTCGACTTTATTACTTTCTCTGATGTATGTATTGCGGGTGAGCTAGTAAGCTATGTTGTAGACCCTGTCAAGATCTTATGATATAGAGGCATGAATTGGACATTATGACGATGTAAATTCCCCTAAGGGAAACTATGTTTTGTTCCACTTGCTTAGTCTCTTATGATATGCTTATTTTATCGAGTGAATGCTTATGATATGAACATGATGCTTGGATAGGATTCCTTCGGGTGTAACATTTGCTTCTTTGTGAATAGGAGGCTATGAGACGTCTAGGAAAACTTTGCTTCTTTGTGATCTATGTCGTTCCTTAAAACTCTCATATCCTAACACTTGCCTTTAACATTTTTTATAAATAGCTCTACGATCTGCTATATTGCTTAGGGGAAATAACGCTAATGAAGACCATGTTCTCCTAGCTCCTCAAGTTCTTCAAACAGACTAAGCATCCAATTATAACGACCCAAAAATTTTTGAACTTCGTAGTGGTTGATTAAGGTCTATTGGAATCTGTTTCGGTTGGTTAGTGACCATCATGGGTCTTACTTATGTGGCCATGTCCAAAGGAATCGCGTTGGCTAAGTTTACTTGATGTTTTATGGAGAGTCCTGAGTTTTAATGGCTATAACTCTTGGTACAAGATTAACTATGTGGACTATAACTTATCAAAGCGAATCT
The DNA here is from genome assembly GCA_038996855.1 of Solanum aculeatissimum. NCBI lineage: Eukaryota > Viridiplantae > Streptophyta > Magnoliopsida > Solanales > Solanaceae > Solanum > Solanum aculeatissimum. The sequence goes on from JBCEWC010006499.1 coordinate 7,179, forward strand.
CTTTGAGTTATCTTCGTAATGCAATTGGTTTCACTAGAATTGGAGTTCATATATGGAAGTTATGGCTATTACAGTGGGATTGTCTGTGCCCGAAAGCATTCTGGAAAGGGAGGGCCAAAGTTGTCTATGGTAGGGCCACACGGAAGGACCACGGACTGTGTGGGGGTTCACGACCCGTGATCCCGTCCATGGGTTGATCCAAAAATTGGGCTAGGTGATGGACTGAGGCTGGAATCAAGTGAGGCTCCATGGACCCCTTCACGGTCCTTGTGATGCCTCACGATTCATTAGGGCACCGGTGGAGTGGTCCAGAGAGTTTCTTGGACCCTGGGCCAGGACTCCGAGCCAAGTGAGATGCCACAAACCACTTCAAGGTCCGTGTGATACCTCACTACTCATGATCCAGTCCGTGAAGTGGTCCAGAAAGTTTCCAAAGTTTGCAAGCCAAGGTCGTGACCTAGTGTGTCCACACGATCAAGTTCACGAACCGTAGACCATTATACGGTCCGTGTAGATGTCATGCGACTTCAATTCCCAATTATTTTTTCTATTTTATTAATGGTGCAATTGTAATTTTAATTCATCTTAGGGTCGTTTTAGTCCTTCTAAACTCTCCTAAAACCCCTAAATTGAACCCTAATTACCCTCATTCATCCAATCTCTTGAATCTCTCCAAATTATTCTCTCAATTTTCTCTCAACCTCCATTGAAGACAAGCTTGGAAACTTGGGGAAATTGGATTCTTCTTCAGATTCTTCTTATTCTTCGTGAGTAATTAAAGGTATGTGAGATTGATTTATGGTTATTCTTTCAACCATTAAGACCCAAAATTCCCTTTTCAATTTTGATGAATTTTAACTTCCATTAAAATTGGGTCTTTAAATTTATGAATGTTTTGTTCAATTAAAATATGGGCTATGTAAATTTATTGATTTCAAAGTGAATTGATCCTCTTAGTCATCATTCCCATTGATTTTATGATGTTTCAAAAATGCATGTCCCCTTAGTTCTTCAATTCAAGCATGTGTATTATTGATTTTATTTTAAATTAATGATTTCGCTATGTTTAGGATATAAATTTCTTGTATTGATGATTTAAATGATGATATCCCATACCCATGTTGCTCTTGATCATCCATGCATTGCATTCATGAGCATGAAAGGTTTGTTATGATGAAGCTCTTGGTAAGGGCTTGACCCTCATGTTATGATATGTTATGGAAATGACTAAAGATGATCACATAAAGTCTATGTTATGGCTCTTGAGAAATTATGGGTGGTTACACCATTATGATATGATATGATGTGATATACTATGTAGATAAGCTACTCTTATTGCATTGGTCTTGGAAAATAGCTTTTGGAAATTCTTAATGGATTTTGAGCCTAATTATGAAAAAAATTGAATTATGATTTGGCTAGTAGCCTAACTATGCATTATTTTGAATGAAAGGTCAAATCTCCATTTTGAAGGCTCATATATGCATATGTATTCCCATGGGATAAGACTTAGTACCGAGGGATTGGAGTAGTAAGTAGGCTATCCCCAAGGGTCCCACTCCTTTCCGTCAAACCATGTGCCACCATAGGTTATCTCCCTTTATGAGATTGACTTGTTATGTATCTCTTTATTTAAGGGTTAACTAGGGATCTACCTGGAAAGTAGTAGTAGATTGCTTGGTCTCTCATGTTATCGGTTGAGGTAATATCCCTGCTATGATATGTATATAGGTTTGCACTTCATGCATCATGACATGATATGGCATATTATTATGATATAAATTCCTTTGTCTATGTGCGCTCCCTTCCGTACCATATGCGCCCTTGTCATCTAGCCTTGTCGTAGGATCATGTGCATGTGCATGCTATACCCACATACTTAGTGCATTATATGTACTAACCCATACTCTTGTCTATGTGTTCTAACCATGTAGGGACCGGAGATGATTTCCTTCCTCCATTGGAAATTAAGCGGAGACTTGAAGTGTTGCTTGTGGTGAGCCCTATACTCCAAGGGCAATACCCAATTTCATCTACCTTATGTCTTTTGTTTATGTTCCTTTTTACTTATGAATTGAGGGTTAGCCCCGAATATGTCGAGGCCCCGTCTCATCCTATGTAGAGGCATTGTTGGACATATCAAACTCTATTATACGTTATGCTATTTGTTACTTGAAATGATATGACTCCCTATGTTGACAATGGTTTCTTATGTTACGATTTCATTTCTGCTTATGTTGTTGTGATTGTTGGATTGGGAATGTGCTTGTGTGGAAAGTCCCTAACCCTTCTTGTCCCCATAGCTTGGGTCATACTTACCCTCCCCTTAGAACGTAATTGCTATGTGTTATGTGATTCATGCTTATCCCATACTTGGTAACATCCCCATAGCTTGAGTTCAAAGCCCAAATCCCCTAGACTAACATGCTATTTATTATGTTTATGCGCTTCCGAAGCGATGATATGTGTGATGATGCTATGATGGCTTGATCGAGGACTCTAGGGTTCTCCTTCGCCATGTGATATCTAGGTCCTACTATCGGGTCATGAAAAAAATGGTATCAGAGCTCTAGGTTTGTAAATGATCCTCAGAGTCCAACATGTCGCGTCAATTAGAGTCTTGTTCATAGGTGTGATGCGCGTTATACCTATGAATGAGAGGCTATGATGACGTTTTAGGAATTTTCTCACTTCATTGTCCCTTATGTCGTGTTGTGAGCTATTTCGAAAAGTTTCCTGAAATGGGGTGTTCTTGTTAATCTTTCATAAGATGCCTCCAAGAAAAGCTCCCCTTCCCAGACAGGCTCTTGATCATGAGGAACAAGCTCTTCGTGAGCTTGTGAAGGAAAAAGTGTCTCACGTTGAATTTTAGAATGTGGTGTCTATGTTGGCTCAAGTGGTGTCTAGTCAAGCCCGACTGACTAATCCCACGAATGGTGGCACTCTAGCTTCTAGGGTGAGGGACATCACCCAGATAATCCCTCTAGAATTCTTTGGTTCAAAGGTTGATGAGGATGCCCAAGAGCTCATTGATGAGCTCACAAAGGTGTTGACTGTTATGGGTATCAGTTCTGAGGAGAAGGCTGAGTTAGCTGCATATTAGTTGAAGGATGTGGCTCAAGTGTGGTACAATCAGTGGTTAGTGGAAAGAACTGAAGATGTTAAGGTTTGTTGGGAGGAGTTTAAGATGACTTTTCTGGACTGTTTCTTCCCTCTTGAACTTCGGGAAGCCATGATGACTGAATTTATCAATCTCCAGCAAGGTACCATGTCTGTGAGGGATCATTCCCTCAAGTTTACTAAGCTCTCAATGTATGCTCCCATGTTAGTTGTGGATCCCTGTGGAAGGATGCACAAATTCATTTTTGGTGCCTCTGATTTGGTTGTGAAAGAGTGTCGTCTCACCATGCTTATTCGCGATATGGACATCTCTAGGATTATGACGTATTTCAAACTAATTGAGGGTGAGAAACTCAAGGAGAGGAGGGTGCATGACTCCAAAAGAGCCCGGTTGGATGGCGGGTTCCCTAACTCTAAGGATGGTGGTGGATTTGGTTGTTTCCAACAAGGCTAACGTTTAAACATGAAGTTTTCTAACCAAAGGATACCTCTCCCTAAGGTGTAGAATGGGGGTGGTCCACGAGCTCCCCGTTGTGGTCATTATGGGAGAAATCATTTGGATGAGTGTAGGAATATTTCAGGTGATTGCTTTGGGTATAGAAGCATGGATCACAAAATTTTCGACTATCCAAGGAACACGAAAAAAGATCAAGTGGCTACGAGTGGTCAAGGGCAACAGAAAGCTCCAGTGGGTGGTGTTCCCAAAAACAATAGGTTTTATGCTCTTCATGCTCGAAAGGATGTGGATGAGGCTCTGGACGTTGTGATTGGTATGTTAAAAGTCTTTGATTTTAACGTTTATACTTTACTTCATTCAGGTGTGAATTTATCTTTTGTGACTCCTCTACTGGCTGTTAAATTTAGTTTGAGTCCTGAAACTTTGAGGTAACCTTATTTGGTGTATACTCCCGAGGGTGAGTCTATCATTGCCTGGAAAGTGTATCGGGGTTGTCCTGTTTCTGTGTTGCATAGAGTTTTCCCTGATAATATTGTAGAGCTTGAGATGTATGACTTTGATGTTATTCTTGTGATAGATTAGTTACATGCCTCAGTTGATTATAGAACTAGGCAAGTTAAATTCGAAGTTCCTAATGAGCCCGTGTTAGAATGGAAGGTTAGTGATTCCGTGGATAGGGGTTGGTTTATTTCCTACCTCAAAGTCTGGAGAATGATTTGCAAGAGATGCATCTATCATATTATAAGGGTTAGAAACATGGAGGGCATGTCGCCTACGCTTGAATCGATTCCGGTGGATAATGAATTTTCTGATGTGTTTCCCAAATACATGCCCGACATTCCTCCCGATAGAGAAGTATATTTTGGCATAGATCTCCTCTCGGATACTCAACCTATTTCCATTCTTCTTTATCGTATGGCTCTAGTCGAACTAAAGGAGTTGAAGGAACAGTTGAAGGACTTGTTGGAGAAGCATTACATTAGACTAAGTATTTCACCTTGGGGTGATCCTGTATTGTTTGTAAGAAAGAAGGATGGTTCACTTCGAATATGTATTGATTATCGACAGTTGAATAAGGTGACAGTCAAGAATAGATACCCGTTGCCCAGAATCGATGACCTATTTGACTAACTCTAAGGGGCTACTCAATTCTCTAAAATAGATCTTCATTCGGGTTACCATTAGTTGAAGGTAAGTGAGTGTGATATTCCAAAGACGGCTTTCTGGACTTGTTATGGGAATTTTGAATTTGTGGTGATGTCGTTTGGGTTGAACAATGCTCTGGTAGTTTTTATGTATCTCATAAATTTGGTATTCAAGGCATTCTTTGACAATTTTGTTTTAGTATTCATTGATGATATCCTGATTTACTCCCAAACTGAGCTGGAGCATATGGATCACTTGAGATTGGTGCTTCAAACCTTGAGAGAGAAACAATTGTTCGCCATGTTTAGCAAGTTTGAGTTTTTGTTGGAAGAAGTTGCATTCCATGGTGACGTGGTGTCCGATAATGGTATTAAGGTTGATCGTAAGAAGACCAAAGCGGTGAAGGATTGGCCTAGACCGTTAACCTATATGGATATTCAAAGTTTCCTTAGGTTGGTCGGTTACTATCGGAGATTTGGCGAAGGGTTTTCTTCTATTGCATCCCTATTGACTAAGTTGACTCAGAAGAAGGCTAAGTTTGTGTGCTCAAGTTATTGTGAGAAGAGTTTTCACACTTTGAAGGATCAACTCACATCAGCTCCAGTTTTGACCTTGCCCAATGGGTTAGATTGGTTTGGGTTGTATTTTGATGCTTCGCGGATTGGGTTGGGATGTGTACTTATGCAACATGGTAAGGTGATAGCTTATGCGTCTCAGCAATTAAAGGTGCATGAGAAAACTTATCTGACCCATGACCTTGACTATGTGGCGGTGGTGTTGGCTTTAAAGATTTGGAGACACTACTTGTATGGGGTTCACGTTGATGTCTTCACTGATCATAAGAGTTTGCAATATGTGTTCACACAAAGGGATCTTAACATGAGACAAAGGAGATGGTTATAATTTCTCACGGATTATGACATGAGTGTCCTTTATCATCCCGGTAAGGAGAATGTCGTGGTGAATGCCCTTAGTAGATTATCCATGGGAAGTGTGTCATATGTTGATTTAGGGAAGAGGGAGATAGTAAGAAACGTACACCATTTGGCTAGATTAGGTGATAGGTTGGACGACTCAAAAGAGGGTGGTATTTTTGTTCAAAGCGGATCCTAGTCTTCGGTGGTGGTTGATATTAAGGAAAAGCAAGATTTAGATTCTTCCTTGGTTGCGTTAAAGAGGTTGGTTGCCAAAGGAAAAATTAAGGTTTTCTCCTAAGGGGGAGATGGTGTGCTACGGTATCAAAACCGATTGTGCGTTCCGGATATCGACGGCCTTAGAGAGGTCATTATGAGTGAATCTCATAATTCCCAATATTTTATTTATCCGGGATCCACTAAGATGCCAAGTTCGTGTCGGAATGTCCGACTTACCAACAGGTAAAGGTAGGTGGAATACCAAAGGCCTGGCGGGTTGGCCCAAGATATTGAGATCCCTACATGGAAGTGGGAAGATGTGAATATAGACTTTGTAGTTGGGTTACCCCGTCATCACAAACAATTGGACTCGATATGGGTTGTTGTCGACCGAATGACTATGTCAGCTCACTTCCTACCTGCCAAGACTACTTATATTGCCGAGGATTATGCTACATTATACATTCGGGAATTGGTGAGGTTGCATAGTGTATCGAGGTCTATCATATCGTATCATGACACTCAATTTACTTCTCACTTTTGAAGGTTATTTCAGAAGGAACATAGCACTGGAATTAAATTGAGCACCATATTTCATCCCCAAATCGATGAACAAGCCGAGAGGACAATTCAAACCTTGCAAGACATGTTAAGGGCTTGTATGTTAGAATTCAAGGGAAATTGGGATGATCATCTATCGCTTATCGAGTTTGCCTATAGTAGTAGTTTCCATACTAACATCGATTTTGAAGCCTTGTATGGTAGGAAGTTTAGGTCCTCGGTGGGGTGGTTTTAAATAGGTGAGATGGCCTTGATAGGCCCCGACTTGGTTGTTGAAGATATAGAGAAGGTGAAGTTGATTAGGGAGAGGTTGAGGATGGCTCAAAGTCACCAAAAGTCCTATTCGGATGTTAGGAAAAAAGACCTCGAATTTCATGTGGGTGATTAGGTTTATGTGAAATTATCTCCTATGAAAAGCATCATGTAATTTGGATAAAAGGGAAAGTTGAGACCTCAGTACGTCGGACCATATGAGGATGTTGAACGGATTTGCAATACATCTTATAGGTTGGATTTACCTTTCGAGATGAGTTTTATTCATCTGGTGTTCCATGTTTTGATGTTGAGGAAATTGATTGGTGAACGTAAGGTAATTACACCTTTAGAGGGTGTAACGGTTGAGGAGAATTTGAATTATGAAGAGATGTCGATTGAGATCTTGGATAGCCAAGTCAAGCGACTTCGCAATAAGGAGGTAGCTTCGGTCAAAGTACTTTGGAGATACCAACAAGTGGAGAGTTCTACGTGGGAAGTGGAGTCAGACATGATAAAGTGATACCCTTATCTTTTCCAATCTACTTAAGCCTAAGGTACTGGGTTCTATCTCTCTTTACGAATGGTCCTAATTCTTTATTTTCTTGAGTTTCATGACATTGTATGCATACATGAGCAAAAAAATGATTAAAATGATGTCATGACATGAGTTTTGAATGGTCTTTGAATTAATGCATGATCCATTATGAGTTGGGTTGATAATGTTCTTGCTTGATTAAATTCTTCAAACCTTGCTCTAGCCCATTCGAGGACGAATGTTTCCAAAGGGGAGATGATGTAACGACCCAAAAATTTTCAAACTTCGTAATGGTTAATTAAGGTCTATTGGAACATGTTTTAGTTGGCTAGTGACCATCATGGGTCTTACTTATGTAACTATGTCAAAAGGAATCGCATTGGTTAAGTTTGCTTGATGTTTTGAGGAGAGTAGACTTTGAATGGCTATATCTCTTGGTACGAGATGAACTATGTGGACTATGGCCTATCAAAACAAAGCTCTTTGATTTATTTCCATAAGATAATTAGTTTCACTTGAATCGGAGTTTGTATGTGGAAGTTATGGCCATTACGGTGGGGTTATCTATGCCCAAAAGTGTTCTCTAAAGGGAGGGCAAAAGTGTTCTAAGGAAAGGCCACACGGAACGACCACGGCCCGTGTTAGGGTTCACGACCTGTGAACCCATTCGTGGGTTGATCTAGAAAGTGGGCTAGGTGATGGACTGAGGCCGAAACTAAGTGAGGCTCCTTGGACCCCTTCACGGTCCGTGTGATGCCTCACGATTCGTGAGGGCACCTGTGGAGTGGTCCAGATAATTACTTGGACCCTGGGCCAGTACTCTGAGCCAAGTGAGGTGCCACAGACTACTTCACAAGCTGTGTGATGCCTCACAGACCGTGAGCTAGTCCGTGAAGTTGTCCAGAAAGTTTCCAAAGTTTGCAAGCCAAGGTCGTGACCAAGTGTGTCCACACGATCAAATTCACGAACCGTAGACCATTATACGGTCCGTGTAGATGTCATGCGACTTCAATTCCCAATTATTTTTTCTATTTTATTAATGGTGCAATTGTAATTTTAATTCATCTTAGGGCCGTTTTAGTCCTTCTAAACTCTCCTAAAACCCCTAAATTGAACCCTATTTACCCTCATTCATCCAATCTCTTGAATCTCTCCAAATTATTCTCTTAATTTTCTCTCAGCCTCCATTGAAGACAAGCTTGGAAACTTGGGGAAATTGGATTCTTCTTCAGATTCTTCTCATTCTTCTTGAGTTATTAAAGGTATGTAGGATTTATTCATGGCATTCTTTCAACCATGAAGACCCAAAACCTCCTTTTCAATTTTGATGAATTTTGACTTCCATTGAAATTAGGTCTTTAAATTTATGAATGTTTTGCTTCAATTAAAATGTGGGTTGTGTAAATTTATTGATTTCAAACTGAATTGAGCCCCTTATTGATGATTCCCATTGATTTTATGATGTTTCAAAAATGCATGTCCCCTTAATTCTTCAATTCAAGCATGGGTATTAATGATTTTGTTTTAAATTGATTATTTCACTATGTTTTGGATAAGAATTTCTTGTCTTGATGATTTAAATGATGATATCCCATACCCATGCTACTCTTGATCATCCATGCATTGCATTCATGAGCATGAAAGGTTTGTTGTGATGAAACTCTTGATAAAGGCTTGGCCCTCATGTTATTTTATGTTATGGAAACGACTAAAGGTGATCACATAAAGTCTATGTTATGGCTCTTGAGCAATTATGAGTGCTTACACCATTATGATATGATATGATATGTTATGATGATTCATGATATGATATGCAATGTAGATGATCTACTCTTATTGCATTGGTCTTGGAAAATGGCGTTTGGAAACTCTTGTTGGCTTTTGAGCCTAATTATGAAAAGATTTGAATTATGATTTGGCTAGTAGACCAACTATGCATTGTTTTGAATGGAAAGTCAAATCTTCGTTTTGAAGGCTCGTATATGTATTTATATTCCCGTGGGATGAGACTTAGTACAGAGGGATTTGAGTAGTAAGTGGGCTATCACCTAGGGTCACACTTCTTTCCATCAAACCATATGCCACCATGGATTATCTCCCTTGATGGGATTGACTTCTTATGTATTCCCTTATTTAAGGGTTGACTAGGGATCTACCTGGCAAGTAGTCAAATTCCAAGTAGTAGCTCGCTTTGTCTCTCATGTTGTCGGTTGTGGGCACATCCCTGCTATGATATGTATATAGGCTTGCACTTCATGCATCATGACATGACATGGCATATTGTTATGATATAAATTACTTTGGCTATGTGCACTCCCTTCTGTACCATGTGTGCCCTTATCATCTAGCATTGTCGTAGGATCATGTGCATGTGCATGACATACCCGCATACTTAGTGCATTATATGTGCTAACTCATACTCTTGTCTACGTGTTCTTACCATGTAGGGACCAGAGAAAATTTCCTTCCCTTGTTGGACGTTTAGCATAGACTTGAAGTGTTGCTTGTTGTGAGCCCTATACTCGAAGGGAAATACCCAATTTCATCTACCTTATGTCTTTAGTTTATGTTCCTTTTTACTTATGAATTGAGGGTGAGCCCGTAATATGTCGAGGTCCCGTCTCATTTTATTTATATACGTTGTTGGACATATTGAACTCTATTGTATGTTATACTATGTGATACTTGAAATGATATGACTCTCTATGTTGATAATGGTTCCTTATGTTACGATTTAATTTCCGCTTTTGTTGTTGTGATTGTTTGATTGGGAATGTGCTTGTGTTTAAAGTCCCTAACCCTTTCTACCCCCATAGCTTGAGTCATACTTACTCGCCCCTTAGAACGTAATTGCTATATGTTATGTGATTCATGCTTATCCCATTCCCAACAACATCCCCATAGCTTGAGTCCAAATCCTCGGAATCCCCTAGACTTATGTGTTATTTGTTATATGTATGTGCTTCCAAACTGATGATGTATGTGATGATGTTGTGATGGCTTGATTGAGGACTCTCAGGTTCTTCTTTGCCATGTCACATCTAGTCCCTACTCTCGGGTCATGACACCAATAATGAGTTTAGACTCACTATCACTATGTTAGCTCAAGTTGTTGCCTCCCCAAAGACTCCTAATCTAGCTTCAAGAATAAGTGATTTCTCTAGAATGAATCCTCAAGAGTTTCATGGTTCTAAGGTGGATGAGGACCCAAAAGAGTTCATTGACAAAGTTTGTAAGGTGCTGTAGATCATGGGGGTGTCTTCCAAAGAAAATGCCAAATTGGTGGCTTGACAACTTAAAAGAGTTGCTCAAGTTTGGTTCACCCAATGGAAGTCTGAAAGAGTTGAAGAAGGGTCTTTTGGTTGGGAGATGTTTAAGGCCACTTTCTTTTATCATTTTTTCCCACTTGAATTAAGGGAATCAAAGGTAATGGAATTCATAAACTTGAAACAAGGTGGTATAAGTGTGAGGGAGTATACCCTCGAGTTTACCAAGTTGTCCAAATTTATTCCTTCCTTGGTGGTCGACTCTAAGGCCTGCATGAATAAATTCACATTGGGTGTTTCCAACTTAGTAAACATGAAGTGTAAGGCTGCAATGCTTATTAAAGAAATGGATATCTCTAGAGTTATCACATATGCCGAAAAAGTGGAGAGTGAGAAACTACAAAAGATATGGATGAGGGAGTCCAAGAAGGCTCGACATCGACATGATGGTGGATTTTCTTATGGTATGCCTGGTGGTGGCCATTTTCAACAAGGCCAAGGGTCTTCAAAGGGTGTTTCTCAAAGGTTTGACAATGAAAGAGTGCCTAACCCTAAGGCTCAAGGTGATATTGTGAGAGGTGGTGCTACTCATCCTAGGTGTCCTAAGTGTGGGAGAAACCATGTTGGTTAATGCTTGAGGGGCACTAGTGCTTGTTTTTGTTATGGGAAGATGGGACATAAGATCGTTGAATGTCCTAATATTGATAATAAGGGTAAGGAAGGATGTCCACAAGGTCAAATAGCTTAAAGAGATTAAGTACAACAAGGTTCCCAAGCTCAAGGTGGTGGACCTTGTGGTATTGGTTCTACGCTTTGCATGTTAAGAAAGAGGTTGAGGAGTCCCCAAATATAGTTATTGGTATGTTAAGAGTCTTTAATTCTGATGTGCATTCTTTGCTTGATCCCAGTGCTAATATGTCTTTTGTTAGTCATTACCTTCCTATAAAGTTTAAAGTGTCTTCGAATTTTTTGTTAAAACCATATTAAGTCGATACTCCGATTGGTGAGTGAATGCTAGCCAAGAAAGTCTATTGAATTTTCTTGTGTCGGTCTTGCATAAAATCTTCCCATATGATCTAGTTGAATTTGATATGACTAATTTTGATGTTATTCTACGTTTGGATTGGTTGCATCCATCTTATGATACTATTGATTGTTGAACCGTAAGGTCATATTCCAACTTTCTAGTGAGCCTATCCTTGAATAGAATGTAACTACTTTGGTGTTCAAAGGAAAGTTTGTTTTTTATATGAAAGCTATGAAAATGATTTCTAAAGGTTATTGATATCATGTTGTCCAAGTCATGGATGTTCGTATCCTATTCCTACTCTTGATTTGGTCCATATAGTTAATGAGTTTCCTACTGACGTGCTTTGTATTGCTCCCATTAGGGAAGTTGATTTTGATATTGTCCTCTTGACTGACACCTAATTTATTTCCATACCTCCATATTGAATGGCCCCGGTGGGGTTGAAAGAACTGAAGAAACAATTAAAGGATTTGCTTTATAAAGGGTTCATAAGTTCTAGTGCGTCACCATGGAGGGCTCCCGTATTGTTTGTAAGGAAGAATGATGGTTTACTTTAGATATGAGTGGATTATAGACAATTGAATAAGGTAACCATTCAAAAAAAGTATCCACTTCCAAGGATCGATGACTATTTGATAAACTACAAGGTTCAAGTTACTTTTCTAAGATTGATCTCCAATTCAGATATCACCAATTGAGGGTGAAGGCAGATGACATTACATAGACGACATTTAGAACTCGATATAGTCATTTTAAGTTCTTGGTTATGTCATTTAGGTTAACAAATTCCCCCATCACTTTTATGGATTTGATGAATAGAATCTTCAAACAGTATTTGGACATGTTTGTAGTGGTATTCATAGATGATATATTGGTTTGCTCATAGGATATGAAAGATCATGAGGATCATTTGAGAATTGTGTTACAAACATTGAGAGACAGACAACTCTTTTCCAAGTTTAGCAAGTGTGAATTTTAGCTAAGGGAGGTGGTATTTCTTAGTCATATTATTTTTTGTGATGGTATTAGAGTTGATCGAGAAACGATGGAGGTGGTGAAGAATTGGCATAAACCATAGTCCCTATCTGATATTAGGAGCTTCTTGGGTTTGGCTGGATATTATAGAAGATTTGTTTAAGGGTTTTCCTCCATTTCCTATCCTTTGACTAAGTTGACCAAAAATAAGGTAAAATCCCAATGGTCCGATGAATGTGAAAGGAGTTTCCAATTGTTGAAGGATAATTTTACTTCATCTCCTATTTTGACATTGCCCAAAGGTCTAAATGGTTTTGTCTTGTGTTATGATGTATCACATATAGGCTTAGGTTATATTTTAATGTAGCATGGTAATGTTATCACATATTCTTCAAGGAAATTGAAAGCGCATGAAAAGAATTACCCGACACATGATCTTGAGTATTTGGTCATTGTGTTTATATTGAAGATTTCGTGATATTATCTTTATGGGGTACATGTAGATATATTCACATACCACAAGTTATTGCAATATGTGTTTAGGCAAAAGGATTTGAACCTAAGGCAAAGAAGATGGTTGGAACTTTTGAAGGATTATGACTTGAGTGTGATGTATAACCCCGGTAAGGCTAATGTTGTGGTTGATGCTTTGAGTATAGTGTATATGAGCAACATTGTACATGTTTAGAATGGAAATGAGTTGGTAAAAGAATTACATCATTTGGCTCATTTGGGCATGTGGTTAAATACCTTGAGAAATGCTGGTATGTTGGTGACAAAAGGGGAAGAATCATCCTTAATGGAGGAAATTAAAGCAAAATGAGATGTGGATCCTACCTCGGTTGAATTGAATAAATTAGTAGTTGATAAGAATATAGTGATCTTCTCACAAGGGGGAGATGGAGTGCTACGTATCAAGGACGGTTGTGTGTACCGAATATAGATAGTTTGAGGGAGAATATACGTGATGAAGCTTATCATTCTAAGTATTCCATTCATCCGGGATCCACCAAAATGTATAGATATTTGAGGGAAGTGTATTGGTGGAATCGAATGAAGAAAGGCATAGCAAAGTGTGTGATGGGGTGTGCAAATTGTCAACAAGTGAAAGTGGAACATCAAAGACCCTGTGGTTTGACTCAAGATTTTGAGATACCAACTTGGAAGTGCGAGGAAGTGAATATGGACTTTGTTATGGGTTTGCCAAAGATTCGAAGGCAATTTGACTCAATATGGGTGGTTGTGGATAGAATGACAAATCAACCCACTTTTTTCTTGTAAAGACTTCTTATGGTGCCAAAGATTATGTTAAACTCTACATCCAAGAATTGGTAAGGTTGTTGGGGTTCCATTGTCCATTATATCAGATAGGGGTTCTCAATTTACTTCTCATTTTTGGAAGTCATTCCAAAGGGGCCTTGGTACGAAGGTAAAGCTAAGTCCCATTTCATCCTCAAATGGATGGATAAGCCAAAATGACAATTCAAACGACGGAAGACATATTAAGTGTTTGTGTGCTTAATTTCAAAGGAAGCTGGGATGACCACTTACCTCTTATTGAATTTTCTTACAACTATATTTTTTGCTCAAGTATTGAAATGGCATTGTTTGAAACATTGTATGGTAGACGGTGTAGGTCACTAGTGGGATAGTTTGAGGTAGGAGAAATGTCCTTGATTGGACCAAATTTGGTACTTGATTCCATGGAGAAGGGAAAGGTCATAAGGGAAAGGTTGAAGACTGCCTAAAGTCGTCCAAAGTCATAGGTTGATGCTAGGACAAGAGAACTAGAGTTTGATGAAGTAATTAGGTGTGTATAAAAGTTTCACAAATGAAAGGGGTGATGCATTTTTGGAAAAAAGGAAAATTAAGTCCTAGATATATGGGACCTATTGAGATAGTAAAATGAGTTGGGAAAGTAGCCTATGAGCTAGATTTGCCTATGGAATTATCAATGGTTCATCTGGTGTTTCACGTGTCGATGCTAAGGAAATGATTGGGTGATCCTAATTCTATTGTTCCATTGAAAGATGGGTTTGTTGAGGATGATTTGACTTATGAAAGAGTACTAGTTCAGATTTTTTACCAGTAAGTAAAGAAGCTGAGAAATAATGAGGTTGCATCTATCAAAGTGTTATGGAGAAACCAACAACTCGAAAGTGCTACTTGGGAAGCCGAGGCGTACATGATGAAATGATATCCTTAACTCTTTCCTATTATTCAAGATTAAGATACTTACTGTGATCTATTTCTCCAAGTTCTCACGAATGTGTGTCTTTTGTAAGTTGCATCTATGCATGTTCATGAAACTGTTTTTGAATAATATTTGATGCATAAGTTTAATGATTTTAAGAAGAGAATTATTAAGTTGCATTTTTCATATATGTCATCATGATGATAGTGTTTCTACTCTACTGAAACGTATTTCTATCTCATTCGAGGATGAATGATCTCAAGGAATAGATATTAAAACACCCCTCATGTTCATGGTCTTGGAAACTAAAGGTTAAGAATTTTAGAGTTGATTCGATCTTATGATCTAGTCTACGGCTCATGGAAGGATCCATGGGTCGTAAGTAGGTTTGCTAACTTGAGTCCAAAAGGATGGAAATTTTGGGAGTTTCTGGTAGTGGTTCGATGATTAACAGGATGGATCGTAAGTGGAACCATGGACCATCAACGGTGTCATGGAAAGGAGTCTTGAAGGACTTAATTTTTCTAAGTATGGAACCATACTACGAGTTAACTTACGACTCAGAAAAGTAATGATGGATCATCCTGCATGTTCGTGGTTTGAAATATGCAAATTTCAGTGACTCAACATTTTACGACATAGATTTCACAAGCTAAGCCACGAGTCATAGGTTGAACCATGGCCCGTGAATAGGCTCTTGTGGTTCGTCTCGTCAGTTCTTAATAAAGGGTGTTTTTGGTATTTCCAATTTATTTAAATCCTAAACTACATCGTTTTAGCTATCCTAACTAATTTAACCGACCCCAACCCTATAAATTATATTCCTAACTCTTTCTAATTCATTCATCCTCAAAATTCCTTCAAGGTTTCTCAAATTGTTCTCTCTTTAGAATAAGGGCTCCATTGAAGCTAGGGTTCAAAGCTTTGCTAAGGATTCAATATTCTTCTACTCAAATTCTAAGGATCCTCACTTGACGTATGTAGGGCTTCATTCAGGGATTAGTGTCACGATCTGTATAGGGGGCCTAGATGTGACATGGTGAAAGAGGACCCGAAGACCCTCGATCAAGCCATCATAGCATCATTACACTCA
>JBCEWC010006500.1:0-22941 GCA_038996855.1 Solanum aculeatissimum
TTGCGCCTTAGCAAGCTAGGAACTCTAACCCAGATTATGGACCAAAGCCAACGTATTGAAGAGAAGAATTGGGCTCTCAGCCAAGCTCATTTGCCAAAACATATGCGTATGGCACTCTCTAGAGGTTCAATGCCTTTTCCGGTGACTGACAATAGCTGTGCAAGAAGTGTTACCAGTCCCCTGTACGTGGAGCAGCATCGCCCTTTCATTCTTCCCGAACAACAGTTGCAACAGTACCACGACATTCAAGAGCAAAAGCAAGGAGAAAATGTGCAATCAGGACCTGAAATTTCTGCAAAACGTGGAGGAGCATACAAAAGGCTATCTGATGCAGAGTATCAGGATAAATTACGAAAAGGACTTTGTTTTCCTTGTGACGAAAAATATGGCCCCAATCACCAGTGCAATTCAAAACAGTTAAATCTGCTTATTGTAGCAGCAGGGGACGATGAAGATGCAAGCATCATAGAGTACTCAGAAGAGACAATCAACGTAGGGATGGACCAATTAAATGTTCAAGAACAACCAAAGTCACAAAAGTTATGGAGTTGTCTTTGTACTCTATAGCAGGATTTACCACAAAGAAGTCCTCGAAGGTATGGGGAACAATACTGGGAAAGAAGGTTATTGTGTTTATTGATAGCGGTGCATCAACAAATTTATATCTCGCACAATGGACGAAGAATTAAGGTTAAAGAAAACAGAGACTAAGCCATTTGTGGTGGAAGTGGGGAATGGACAGCAAGTAAAAAGTAGGGGAAGATGCAAAGAAGTGGAATTGTGGACTGATAAATTGTGGATAACACAAGATTATCTCCTTTTTAGTTTGGACAGTGCCAATATGGTATTAGGTTTAGAATGGCTGGAAACCTTGGGGGATACTCAAGCGAATTTTAGAACCTTGACCTTGAAATTCGAAGTAGGAGGGCAAACACAAATTGTTCGAGGAGACCCCTCACAGTCCAAATCAGTGGCTTCACTCAACTTTGTTTAGGGCCTTGCAAGGAGATGGGGAAGGGTATTATGTTGATCTGAATGAATTAACTGCAAGGGAGGAACAAGGGAATATGGATTTGCAGTATCTACTAGAAGAATTTGGAGCTTTATTTGAGGAACTCAAGGGTCTGCCACCCAGTAGGAGTCATGACCATGCTATACGACTGAAAAGGGATCTGATCCACCCAATATTCGTCCATATTGTTATCCTCATTACCAGAAAAATGAGATTGAGCGAATAGTACGGGAAATGCTAACAGTTGGTATCATCCAATCAAGTACTACTTCTTTCTCTAGTCTAGTGTTGTTGGTCCGCAAAAAAGATGATAGTTGGCGATTTTGTGTGGATTATTGGGCCCTTAATAAGATTATGGTTCCTGATAAACTTTCAGTTCCAGCAATCGATGAGTTACTAGATGAACTTGGGGGTGCCACTATATCTTCAAAATTGGATCTAAGATCAGGGTACCATCAAATTCATGTTTGAAAGGAGGATGTAGCAAAAACAACTTTCCGTACACATGAAGGCCACTATGAATTTTTGGTCATGCCGTTTAGATTGTCTAATGCTCCATCTACTTTTCAAGCTTTGATGAATGAGATATTTCGGCCTTACTTGCGTAATTTGTATTGGTCTTTTTTGATGACATATTAGTCTATAGTACAGATTTTCCTACTCACATGGATCATTTGCCAGAGGTACTACAAGTTTTAAAACTTCATAACTTGGTTGTCAATCGAAATAAATGTCATTTTGGACAACAACTGGAGTATTTGGGTCATATTATTTTTGCAAGTGGAGTCGCGGCTAATCCTACCAAAATAACAAGCATGGTTAACTGGCCAAGTACAAAAGATGTTAAAGGCTTGAGGGGATATTTGGGACTAACTGGTTACTATAGGAAGTTTGTTCGTAACTATGGGAAAATAGCCAGACCACTCACATAGTTGCTCAGGAAAAATGCTTTTTGCTAGAATAGAGAAGCTCAATTAGCTTTTGATTCTCTTAAGGAGGCTATGGTCACTCTGCCGGTTTTGGCACTACCAGATTTTAACAAGGTGTTTGTTGTTGAGACAGATGCTTCAAGGTTAGGAATAGGAGTTTTCCTAATGCAAGAAGGACATCCTATCGCTTTTCTTAGCCAAGGACTTTCAATTAGAGTTCAATCTAAATCAGTTTATAAGAGGGAGTTAATGGCCATAGTTTTTGTTGTCCAAAAGTGGTGTCGTTACTTGATGGGTCGACATTTCATTGTACGATTAGATCAACGAAGTCTTCAATTTCTCATGGACCAACATGTTATGGCAGAGGAGCAACAAAAATGGATCACCAAGTTGATGGGATTTGATTTTGAGATTCAATATCGCACAGTTTGTGAAAATAAAGCAGTTGATGCCTTGTCCCATCAATTTCATTTCATGGCCTTTTCAACTTTACGCAGCAGCACCTTAGATGACCTGTCCACAGAAATTCAACAAGATGACCAATTCCGTCAGTTGACACAAGATTTGCTTCAAGATCCAACTTCACGACCGAATTATGCTTTAAAAAATGGTTGCCTATTTTTCAAAAGTCGGTTGGTGATTCCTCGATCGTCATTGCACATTCCTATGCTCCTTAGGGAATTTCACTCCTCACCTACAGGTGGTCACTCAGGGTTTTTTCGAACATACAAACGCATTTCACAAGTGTTGTATTGGAATGGGATCAAAAGGGATATACAAAACTTTGTGACAAGTTGTGAAGTTTACAAGCAGAAAAAGTATGAAGCCTTGAGTCCTGCTGGCTTGTTGCAACCATTACCTATTCCTACTCAAGTTTGGGATGATATTGCTATGGATTTCATCAGCGGGTTGCCAAAAGTAATGGGACACAATACTATACTTGTTGTGGTGGACCATTTCACTAAATATAGTCATTTACTTCTCTTATCTCACCTCTATACAGCAAAGAGTGTAGCTGAATTGTTTGTTCGTGAGATTGTAAGATTGCATGGGTTTCCAAAATCCATTGTTTTTTACCGAGATCGGGTTTTTGTCAGTAAATTTTGGCAAGAATTATTCAAGTTGTCCGGTACTAGCCTCAAACTGAGCTCAGGATATCACCCTCAAACAGATGGTCAAACGGAGGTTGTTAACTGATCCTTGGAGACTTATTTGCATTGTTTTGCAGGAACACATCCAAAACAGTGGCCAAGATGGATTTCCTGCTCTGAATTTTGGTTCAATACCACTTACCATGGTTCCACCAAGATGACTCCTTTTAAAGCTCTATATGGACGAGATTCTCCCTCCTTGTTGCAATGTACTGAAGACATTTCTACTGTTGAAGAGGTCAATCGGCAGCTTGCTGCTCGTAACACTATTTTAGATGAACTCAAAGCTAATTTGACCCATGCTCAAGCTCAAATGAAAGTTTATGCTAATGCTAAGCATCGTGAAGTTGTGTTCCAGCCTGGTGATTTGGTTTATCTTCGCTTGAAACCTTTCAAGCTTCATTCACCGGCTAAAGAGGTTAATGAGAAGTTAAGCCCTCGTTGCTATGGTCAATACTGTCTTGAGCAAAATTGGGGAAGTCGCTTACCGACTTGATTTACCCTCTCATTCACTGGTGCACCCCATATTCCATGTTTCTTGGCTTAAGCATGCTGTGAAGGATTCGATTCCAGTTCAACAACTCCCTCCTTACTCCCTCCTTTTTTGTCTGAAGATCTTGAAATGTTAGTCCAACTTGAAAGTGTGATAGATTGTCGGACACTTTTGAATGGCTTCCAAGAGGTTCTGATTAAGTGGAAGGACTTGCCTGACTTTGAGAATACTTGGGAATCCTATGAAGTTATTGATGCTCAGTTTCCTCAATTTCACCTTGAGGACAAGGTGAAACTCGTTGGGACAGGTATTGTTAGACCTGTTGTTACTAAGGACTATAAACGCAGGAAGACATATAAAAACAAGGCTTAAATATTACTGCTTTATTTATAGTTAGTACTATGTGTATGTATTTTCAGCAGTTACTTTAGCAGTTACATAGAAGTTAAGATAGTTATTTAACGTTGTACGGGCAGTTTATTCTGTAAGGATTTGGTTTTGAAAGATAAACTGGAGGATAAGGTTCCTCGAAATACCTTGGTTGTTGGAGGACTTATCATTTCAGATCTTGTTTGTATATTTGTTGGTGAAAATAAATAACAGTTTAGTGTTGTTATCTTTGTATTGTGTTTGGAAATTTACAGCATATGGTTGGAAATTTTCTAGGTTCCTAACACGCACGTTCTGCCTAAAGGAGTAGAAAGTAGGGTTATTATGTTCTTAACTTTCTAACGGGCAGCAACTATCTCATAGAAGAATTCAGGAGAACTCATAGACACGATAATAAGGAATTCTTCGGGGCCATTGTTCCGGGTGATAAGCATCAGGTAATTTCATTAATTGTGTAGCAGCGGGGTGTATAAATATTTATTGCAAAAGAGATGGAGAAAGTGAATTGCTATCTCTACATGTACAAATTAGGGCAATTTTCATTCCTATACTGTGAGAGAAAGCTCGTAATTCACAAGAGAACAAAATTTGTGCATTTGCCAGTAGCAGGCCAGTGACAAAGAACTTCTAGCAATCAGGTGTTGGGGATTTTTTTTTTCCTTTGTAGGCATATTGTATCAATGTAGGTTGCTGCGTATTTGTGTAAAAAGAGATACTATTATTGACTAATGATTAAAGGTACCAGACTTGGAATTATATTCCTTTAAGTCAGCAATGCTTTCAACAGTACAGATTGCACTTCTAAATTGTGAACTACAAGAAAGAGAACATTTATTTTATCTGTGGTAGATTTTATGATTAGATGATCATGAGGCTTTAAACAAAAAAAAAAAAGAAACAAGAAATCACCCTATGTACTGGGTCAGTGATGGGAAGCTTAGGAATGCCTTGTTAATTTATTATCCTATATATTGTTTGTCTCTTTGGGAATGCCTTATGAATTTATTGGCAGTTTAATCACTCATTGTGCTATGGAGATAGTTGTTATCGTTAATTCATGGTTTGAGGTGTGAGACATTAAGATTTAGCTCTAACCTTAAAAGTTTAGGATATAAGGACTTCACCCAACTAGCATATATGATTGATGTCGTTACTCAATATTTTTCATAGATTGAGGCAAGTGGGGGTTGTTTTGGTGGGTGTTCTACGCGTGCAAGGTTGTAGAACTGGTCATTAATAAGGTAAGTGAGACTTTAAGATTTAGTGCTTGCTTTTCAAACATTCTTTGAAAAATATATTTTCTCTACCTGGTCCATGTCTATGTAGATACTGTTGCACAGGGGTGAGACTAGTGGTTGAAGAGTTCATTCCGGTGAATTCTGTTGAGGTGAGCCTTCGCTTTGTTCGTGGAGGCTACTATTTTAGCTCTATCTATTATAGCTTATGTTTTTTTCGTGGGGTGTGTATGCCCGACAGCGGAACTCATGTCACTATATTAGATGCTCCATGATCTTATTGTGGGATTTGAGCTAGAAATATTTTGTTAAATGACCTTTTTCTGTCAATACGATTTTGGTTTGATAGTTACTCCATTTTTATGACTATTGATGAGGTTTGGCGTTGCACATACTGTATCTCAGTGCTTAGATTATTTATACATGCATGGTTGTTTGGTTCTCCTGACAGATGGTGTTGTCAGTCACATTTATGAGGTATTTTGGAATGTGACAAAGTTAGTATCAGAGCCTAGGCTTTAAGTCTTGGGTCATGGAGCAGTGTTTGGTAGAGTTTTGTTCATGGGTATGCAAACGCTCATACTTAAATGGCTAAGAAGCGTGGTTTTTCCTCTGTTGTTCGATCTAATGCCCCTGTTGGACGTGGTGGGGGACATGGTACTACCTCCAGTGGCAGTCAGGGTACGTCTCATCCTTCTAGGGCTCGAACTAGGGCACATGTTGCTACTCAATCAGGAGTTGTGAATGAGGGACAACCTCGAGTTGTTGCCCTAGAGCAAGTGCAGGAACAGATTGTTCAGGATGCTCCACAAACAGTGCCAGCTGTTACACATACTGTTGCTTTACCTACAGATGTTGTGATGAGATTGTTGAACGTGTTAGAGGCATGGGTGCCTAATCGAGGTGGAATCCCAACTTCTCAGACTACTACACAAGCATAAGAACAAGTTCAGTTGAATGTTGATGTGACTCAGACACTGCATTTGGCCCCTCAACAAGTTGGTCATCCAGTTGCAACTTCAGGGCAACCCAAAGATCTTAAGAATTTCATAGACCTTAAGCCACAAGAGTTTGATGCGACACCAGCTTCTATTGAACCTCAGAAGTTCATTGATCGTTGTGAAAAGATACTTACTACATTAGGGTTGAAGGAGACTCATGGTGTGGAATTTACCACTTTTATATGCTCGGGATCTCTAGAGGCATGGTGGACTTCCATTCAGAGAGGTAGATAAGCAGAGTCACCACCTATCACCTGGTCAGAATTTTCAGCATTGTTTAAGGATAGATTTATTCCATTGAGCAAACAAGATGATATGAGACGTCAGTTCCATGATTTGCGTCAGGGCAATATGACAGTTACAAAGTATGAGGCCAAGTTCACTGAATTGTCTAGGTATGTCCCATTTTTTATTGCAGATCAAAGGGAGAAAGTGAGACGATTTGTGGATGGACCAGAGCATTGTTATCGTGGTCCTATGATACGAGATGTGTGAAATGGTAATATTCAGATGTGGTTGACACTACTTTCGTTTGAGTCCAATTGAGAAATGGAGAAAACCGAGTGAGAAAGCAAAAAGGCACGTCATACAGATGGGTTCAGCAGTGCTCCATCGGGAGGTAAGAGTGGTTTTCATCGTGGGTAGCCTAGGCCTACTCAGTCAAAGTCGATCGTACAGTTTTCTAAAAGTGGCTATCCAGCTAGACAGGGCCAACAACAAATGCAGAAGAAGGGTAATAGTTTCTTTCAATCCGTACAACATCCAAGGTGTTCTACTTGTGCTAGGAATCATAGTGGTCACCGCTTTGGTGTTGGTGGTCCTTGTTTTACTTGTGGTTAAAGAGGGCATATTGCTAAATTGTCCTAAGAGAGATTTTGGCACTAGTCAAGCTAATACACAGGTGCAGAGGAATGTGGTAGATACTCAAGCTCAGATTCAGCCAACTTAGGCCGCTCCACAAGGTGCTTGTGGACAGAGTCAACAGGGTGCACAGGTCGCTCTGTGGACCAGCAAGATTATTTGTTATGGCTAGACAAGATGCCGAGGGATCTAATGCAGTAGTCACAGGTATTATCACTATCAATTCTCATGAGGCATATGCTCTTATTGATCCTGGTTCTACGTATTCACATATATCTTCGTCATTTGCTATATCTTTAGAACGACGAGTTAAGACTCTTAATGCGCCATATATGGTTATGACTCCAGTAAGGGAGACTTTATCAGTGGATAGAGTGTATAGAGACTATGTTATATCTGTGCAGGGCAAGGAAACAATAGTTGCTCTATTAGAGTTGTTGTTGTCTGAATTTGATGTGATTATGGGCATGGATTGGTTCGCATCATGTTATGTTTTGGTTGATTGTTATGCTAAACTTGTACATTTTAATTTTCCAGGAAAACTATCTTTAGTGTGGAAGGGCACGACTCTTCTGACACAGGAAAAGATAATATCTTATGTAAAGGCACACTGAATGATTAATCATGGGTGCTTTGGTTTTATTACTACTGTTTGTGATACTCAAGGGAAGGATGTTACTATCAATAGTGTTCCAGTTGTGCGAGAATTTGCTAATGTGTTTCCAGAAGACTTACCAAGGCTACCTCCAATGAGAGAAATTGAGTACAATATTGATTTAGTGTCAAACACTCAACCTATCTCTATTCCTTTGTATCGTATGGCTCCAACTGAGTTAAGAGAATTAAAGGTCCAACTTCAAGAGCTACTTGATAAAGGGTTCATCCGGCCTAGCCTATCGCCTTGGGGTGCTCCAATGTTATTTGTGAAAAAGAAAGATGGCATGATGAGAATGTGTATCGACTACAAGCAGTTGAATAAGGCAACAATCAAGAATAAATACTTGTTGTCTCGTATTGATGATCTATTCGATCAGCTGCAGGTTGCTATTCACTTTTCCAAAATTGATTTCAGATCAGGTTATCATCAGTTGACAATAAAGACCGAAGATATCACAAAGACAGCCTATCAGACCAGGTATGAGCACTTTGAATTTTTGGTAATGTCTTTCGGATTGACTAATGCACCTGCAACATTTATGAACCTCATGAACAGGGTATTCAAGCAATACTTAGACCATTTTGTGATTGTATTCATTGATGATATTTTGGTCTACTCTCGAGATGAAGCCGAGCATGAACATCATGTGAGTTGTATTGCAGACACTTAGGGAACGAAAGCTTTATGCTAAGTTCTCAAAATGCGAGTTTTGATTGGGAACTGTTTCTTTTTTAGGACACATGGTGTCACGAGATGGAATTCATGTTGATCCAAGGAAGGTAGAAGCAGTTCAATATTGGCCTGGACCTACTACTCCTAAAGAGATATGCAGTTTCTTGGGGCTAGCTGGATATTGTTGACGATCTATAGAGGGTTTCTCAAAGATAGTCGCTCCATTGACCTGTTTAACTCAGAAAGGTGTGGTTTTTCAATGGTGAGATGGATGTGAAGAGAGTTTCCAAAAATTAAAGACTGCATTGACTACAACTCATATTTTGACCTTACCCACAGCAGAGGGTAGTCTTACCATTTATTGTGATGTGTCGAGAGTCGAATTGGGTTGTGTCTTAATGCAGAATGGTAAAGTAGTGGCATATTCTACTCGACAGCTAAAGATTCATGAGAAGAATTATCTGACACATGACTTAGAATTGGCCGCAATTATATTTGCACTCAAAATTTGGCGTCACTATCTTTATGGTGAGCCTTGTCAAGTCTATACTGATCACAAGAGTTTGCAATACATATTCAAGCAAAGAGATCTAAATTTGAGGCAACGGCGATGGTTGGAGCTACTTAAAGACTATGACCTTACTATTTTGTATCATCCCGAAAAGGCGAATGTGGTGGCAGATCTTTAAGTAGAAAGTCTATGGGCAGCTTGGCCTGTATTGCTATTGAAAAGCGAACTATGGCTAGGGATATTCAGTCTTTAGCCAATTAGGGAGTTCAAATTGATCATACATTGCCTAGCGGGTTTCTTGCAGGTATGGTGGTGCAATAATCCTTAGTTGGAGACGCCAAGGCTTGCCAATATGACAATCCCCAACTTGCTAGATTATGCGATCGAGTGCAGAGTGGAGGCGTGAAGTCATTCTCAATTGATGGCGAGGGCGTTTTGCGTCGACATGGTAGATTATGTATTCACATGGTGGGTGAGGTAAAGGGTTTATACTTGAAGAGGCTCATAGCTCGCAATACTCCATTCATCCAGATGCTTCGAAGATGTATCAAAACCTATATGGTTTGTACTGGTGGAAAGGTCTGAAGGTTGATATTATGAAGCATGTGACCAGTTGCTTGAATTGCCAACGGGTCAAATATGAGTATCAAAAATCTAGTGGAGTAATGCAAAACTTGATTATCCCAAAGTGGAAGTGGGAAAGGATTACTATGGACTTTGTTATTGGGTCGCCGAATACTTTCAAGAAACACGACTCAATTTGGGTGATTGTGGACAGGCTCACAAAATCTACCCATTTCATACCAATTCGGGTTACTTATGCTGCAAAGCAATTAGAAGACATTTACCTTCGAGAGATAGTTCGACTTCTTGGAGTGCCTATTTCAATAATATCAAATCGAGATGCACAGTTCAAAGCTGAGTTTTGGAAGTCTGTTCAGAAGTCGTTGGGATCACAGGTTGAGTTGAGTATAGCTTTTCATCCCTAAACTGACGGACAGTCTGAGCGGGTTATCCAGATCTTGGAGGACATGCTTAGAGCTTGTGCGATTGATTTTGGTGGACATTGGGACAATCAGTTGCCTTTGGCAAAGTTTGCTTATAATAATAGCTACCAATCAAGTATACAAATGGCACCGTATGAGGCTCTATATGATAACAAATGTCGATCACCAATGGGATTTTTTGAACCTAGCGAAGCATAATTACTAGGTCCAGATTTAGTTCAGCAGGTCTAAGAAAAAGTTGTAGTGATACAAGAACGACTTCGGACAACACAAAGTAGACAGAAATCTTATGCAGATAAGAAAGTCCATGATGTAGAGTTCGTGAAGGGCAAAAAGGTCTTTTCGAAAGTTTCTCCTATGAAAGGAGTTATGAGCTTTGGTCGGAAAGATAAGCTGAGTCCTAGATATATTGAACCTTCCGAGATTTCAGATTGAATTGGATTGGTGGCGTACCGACTTGTTTTACCTCTAAGATAGTCCTCTGTACATCCTATATTTCACGTGTCCATGCTTCGACGGTATATTCGTGATGATAGCCATAAGATTAATCTAGAAGATGTAGAGCCTGATGAGAATTTAGCGTATGAGGAAGGTCTGATGTCTATTTTGGATAGACAAGTGAGACAATTGAGGTCGAAGAAGATAACTTCAGGGAAAGTGTTATGGCACAATCATCCAACCGAAGAGGCTATTTGGGAGTCCGAGGCGAACATGAGAGAGAGATATCCTCACCTATTTGACACTTCAGGTATGAGTCTAGACCTGTTCGAGGACGAACGTTATTTTAAGTGGGGGAGAATGTAATAACTTTTTTAATGAGAGAGATATCCTCACCTATTTGACACTTCAGGTATGAGTCTAGACCTGTTCGAGGACGAACGTTATTTTAAGTGGGGGAGAATGTAATAACTTTTTTAATGAGAGGTAAATTGGTAATTTTAGCCCTTAATAATAATAATAATAAAGAGAATTAAAAGGTGAGGGCCAACCCTATTCTCTTATTCTTGTTATTACACACGTTCTACGTAAAAGAGTAGAAAGTAGGGTTGTTATGTTCTTATCTTTCTAACGGACAGCAACTATCTCATAGATGAATTTAGGAGATTTCATAGACGATAATAAGGAATTCTTTGGGCCATTGTTCCGGGTGATAAGCATTAGGTAATTTCATTAATTGTGTAGCAGCAGGGTTTATATATATTTATTTCATATGAGATAGAGAAAGTGAAATTGTTATCTCTACCTGTACAAATTAGGGTAATTTCATTCCTATACTGTTAGAGAAAACTCATAATTCACAAGGGAAAACAAAATTTGTGCACTTACCAGTAGCAGGCCGGTGACAAAGAACTTCTAGTAGTCGGGTATTGGGGGATTTTTTTAAATCTCCGTAGGCATATTGTATCAATGTATGTTGTTGCGTATTTGTGTAAAAAGAGGTACTAATATTGGCTAATGATTAGAGGTACCAGATTTGGAATTATATTCCTTTAAGTTAGCAATGCTTTCAATAGTACAGATTGCACTTCTAAATTGTGAACTTCTGATAGTGCTACGAGAAAGAGAAAACGTTTATTTTATATTGTGGTAGATTTTATGATTAGATAATCATGAGGCTTTAAACCAAAAAAAAAAAAGAAACAAGAAATCACCCTATGTAATGGGTCAGTGATGGGAAGCTTAGAAATGCCTTGTTAATTTATTATCCTATGTATTGTTTGTCTCTTAGGGAATGCCTTATGAATTTATTGGCAATTTAATCACTCATTGTACTATGGAGATAGTTGTTATCATTAATTCATGGTTTAAGGTATGAGATATTAAGGTTTAGCTCTAAGCTTAAATGTTTAGGATATTGGGACTTGACCCAACTAACATATATGATTGATGTCATTACTCAATATTTTTCATAGATTGAGGCAAGTGGGGGCTGTTTTGGTGGGTGTTTTATGCGTGCAAGGTTGTAGAACTTGTCATAAATAAGGTAAGAGAGACTTTAAGTTTTAGTGCTTGTTTTTCAAACATTCTTTGAAAAATATATTCTCTACCTGGTAGAATTGACGTTCTTTCATCTGATGTAAATATGCTATTCTGTGAACGCTATAGAGTATTTTTATAAGATATATAATGCATGATGTTTGATATCTTTTTTCATTATCGTGATATGGTTACTAGGAGCATATATAGTTGTCGTAATATGTTAGGGGCATACTCATGCTACCGTAATATGTTAGGGGCTTTGTACATGCTGCCATAGTACACTTTGGGGTATTTTATATGCTGTCATGAACTTGTCGGGGTGATGGACTGATCTCCTTCATTGCCATTTATGACAAGCTTCGAGTGTGGGTTGAGTTGATACGTGTAGTATCTATTTTGAGCATTGTCTGGACTTATTAAGTGTTATTGTTGAAATGTATTCGTATGTATGTTATTATGTACTTGTTGTGTAGATGTATTTTTTAACTCTTGTTCCAGGGGTATTAAAGTAGCGAGTTGAGGATCTTACTAGGTTATATTTATATATAACTCACTCCTTACTTGCATGTCTATGCAGATACTGTTGCACAAAGTGAGACTAGTGGCTGAAAAGTTCATTCCCGTGGATTCTATTGCTGAGGTGAGCCTTCACATTGTTCGTAGAGACTACTATTTCAGCTTTATCTATTATAGCTTATGTTTTTTTTCATGGGGTT
Source organism: Solanum aculeatissimum (assembly GCA_038996855.1). Classification (NCBI taxonomy): domain Eukaryota; kingdom Viridiplantae; phylum Streptophyta; class Magnoliopsida; order Solanales; family Solanaceae; genus Solanum; species Solanum aculeatissimum. Next base: position 12,617 of record JBCEWC010006500.1, read on the forward strand.
TGTATGCCCTGCAGTTGAACTCATGTCATTCTATTAGATGTTCCATGGTCTTGTTGTGGGATTTGGGCTAGAGATATTTTGTTAAATGACCTTTTTTGTCATAAATTAATATGGTTTGATAGTTACTCCATTTTTATGAGTATTGATGAGGTTTGGCGTTGCACATACTATATCTCAGTGCTCAGATAACTTGTATACGTGCATGGTTGTTTGGTTCTCCCGACAGATGGTATTGGCGGGTGTCAGTCACATCTAGGGGGTATTTTGAGATGTGACAATGATATCCTTGGATATCATGCCGAATCCAGTAAAATAAAAGGGAGATGCATACATTTATAATGGATGACATGAGGCATATGTGCATGAGTTAAATGTCATATGAAATAGAGAACACATGAACGTCACATAAAACAAGGATTATAAGTTGAACTCAATCTTAACCAAAAAAGGACAACTTGGTTACCTTTCATAGAGCAGTGGCCAAACTCAACCAGACTACTTACTCTTTATGACGGGTGATAGATAAAGGCCTGGAAGGTTATCCTGTGTGAGAATCTTACCACCAAACAGAATCTCTTGGTGATGGACTTAGAGATTGAGAGAGGGAGAAGAAGACTACACAGCCGAGGATTAAATGGGGTGGCTTGCCCGTACCTTATCTTGGAAGATTGGTAGAAGTTTATGTTGATGGAGGATTGGAGGAGTAGTGCGGATGTGAACAACACGTGGGATATGATAGCTAGTTGCATTAGGGAAACAACAAGACAGGTGCCAGGGGTTTCAAGGGGTAACTATGGTGGTCATCGAGGAGATTGTTAGTGGAATGAAGAAGTCCAAGGCAAAGTAGAAGCAAAGAAGGTTGTCTATGCAAAGTTGGTGGATTGCAAGAGGAGAAGCAGACAAATAAGGAAAAGTATAAGGCAACAAAAAAAGAGGCTAAGTTGGCAGTTACCACGGCAAAGACGACATTTTTGAACGTTGGTATGTTGAATAAGGGGACAAAGGTAGAAATAAGTAGTACAAGGAAAGGAAGGAAAAAGGAAACAAAAAGAGTGACTAATAACGAAAAACACATGATAGTATGTAAATACAATAAAATTAACATATATAAGACAGATAATGGCAGCATAGGATATAAAGACACGACAAATCCTACTATCCTACTATACCACACGGTCATACACCAACCTAATCCTACTAACCTATTAGCCTGCTACTCTAATTTGCGACCTCCACTCCTTCCGATCTAAGGTCATGTCTTCAGTGAGATATGGTATATCTTGTCTGATCACCTCCCCCCAATACTTCTTCGGTCTACCTCTACTCCTCCGTGTAACTCGTAAATCCAACCTCTCGCATCTCCTAACAGGAGCATAATATAGAAATGAGAAAAAAGTATTAAACAAAGCAAAAATTGCAAAATAGAAAGGAGAAAAACCATAGAAGATTATATTGCAGCATAGTCATAGAGAAGATTATATTATAAAACAAAAAGAAGAGGATTAGAAAAAGAATCCCAAAAACTGCAGACTGCAAGTCTGGAAAAAAAACCTAGCAAACTTGCAACAAAGAAAGAGAGAAAAGAAGAAGAAAAAAGAGAAGAAGAAAGAAGAGATGAAAAACTACCTTGCAGTTGCTTGAAGAAGAGAGTCACAACAATCGCAGCAAAGACTTGATCGGAACAAGAGAAGTGAAACAAAGAGAATTGTTTGGAAAGAAATTGCAAAAGTGTTCTTACAAAAAAGAATTTAAAAAAAACTTCCTTAAGTTGTCACCCTCAGTTAAGCGCGCTTTTTCTCGCTTCTAATACTGTCTCACTTCTAGGCCTGAAGCACTCACTTTTTCACTATCACCTCACTTCAAGGCAGAAAAGTGATACAAGTACGGTTCGCTTCTCGCTTTTAACAACCCTAGTCAAGATGCGATTGCACCAAGGATCGACACTTAGCTTGTCCCTATATGCCTTTGTGATGGATGAATTTACGCAGTTTATTCAAGATAAGATGTTTGTGTATGTTATTTGCAAATGACATAATACTGATTGATGAGACATGCAACGGAGTTAATGCAAGGTTGGAGGTGTGGAAATAAACTCTAGAGTCTAATTCAGGTTGAGCAAGACTAAGACTGAATATTTGGAGTGCAAATGCATTGATGCAATGCATGAGGCAGACATGGAAGTGAAACTAGACACACAAGCCGCCCTCAAGAAAGATAGTTTCAAGTATCTCAAGTCTTTAATCCAAAGGAGTGGAATGATTGAAAATGATGTCATATATTGTATTTGTAAGACCCCACATGTTGGAAAGTATAAAAGTGCATAAGAAATGAAGTCTGAAAAATTTTCTAAGTATACGTGGTTCCACGAGGGGGTATACGGACCGTGAAATGTTATACGGGCCGTACTTGGGTTTCATGGATTCGGGGGTGCAATTCCAGTAACTCAAGTTAAGAGGGCTACGAATGCACGAAGGTAATCACGAGTCGAACATGGTTCCACGAGTCGTAACTTGTGCTCGTGGAATGGTGGTCAGACTTGGTGAAAATAATGGTTTCTAAAGTTGGAGTACGAATTAACAGCACAGGCCGGTAGACTGATTGACGAGCCATAGGTGATGTCGTGGTTTGATTTTCAGATAAGGTTCCTGAGGGTCCAAAAAGTTACCAGAACGAGACCCCTTTCCATGACCCGTGGACTGGACGACAACCCATAATCGGGGTCTCGTGGTTTGGTCCAGCAGATTTTACGAAGGGGTAATTTTTTCATTTCCCAATATCCTATGCCTATGCTACGTCGTTAAGGCCCCCAAATAAGCCCTTTCCAACCTTATACAACCCTAAACTACTCCTCTCCAACTCATTCTAAAATATCCTAAGTCCTAAACTCCTCCCAAAATACTCTCAAGCTTCCTCAAGACTCTCAAGTAGAAAGTACAAGCAAAGGTTTCGAATTCTCTTCATCCTCCAACAAGATTTCCATCTCCAATCACACTTAGGTATATGTGTTTTGATTTGTGGAGACCTTTCCTCCACAAAGCTCAACCATCCTTCTCTTTCATCTATTTTCAAGTTATGATTATTTATGGAAAATATTATGAACTCTTTTATATGTTGATACTATGGAGAAATTCATGCTATCCTACCTTTGTACACTATTATGCATTGAAATGCCATGTGAAATTTATGGGTTATATGAGGGTTTAAAGATGCCCTAACTAGGTTTTACTTTGTAATGGTGGGTAACTTTTAATGACTTGTAAAGGACCTTGTTTACACTCTTCATGTCCCAAAAATCTTGAAATTTGCATGATTTTGAACATATGTGCATACCCACCATGTTTTATCTAAAGTTGTGTCTCAAGCTTCCTATGTTGACAAAAGCCTTATGGCAATACATGTGAGTTATGAATGCTACAAATTTTGAAAGGGCTATTATGCATGCTATGAGCTATGGGAATATTGTGAAAGTTAAGAATGATGTAAAACCCTTTCCTTGATTTTATGAAGCTTTGATTTTGAAGGGTTACTCTATGGTGATATTATGATATTATAAAGCTTTGCATATTATGACTATGTCTATGACTTGAATATTCGTTGGGATTGTGACCTAGCACCGAAAGGACCTTCGTAGGTAGCCATTGTCCCTTAACTATGTCGCCACCATAGGTTATGAATTGCTATGGCATGACTAACCAAAAAAGGGAAGTTCCTGTAAGGTAAATGCGACGTACTATCCGAAAAAGGTGGGGTTCTCGTAAGGCTTCTATCTTATATATTCTGAAAAAAGTGAGGTTCCCGTAAGGCTCTTATCTTATATTAACCGAAAAGGGGGAGTTCCCGTAAGGTAACTGAAAAGGGTATTGTTCCTATAAGGTGATGTGAAACACTTTCCAAAAAGGGGAGGTTCCCATAAAGTGAGTGTTTGGCCACCTTGGTAAAGTAGGCCACTCCTTCATTTGGTGTGGAGTGAACTTCGGGATTCCAAGTAGTGACTCGCTTGGTCTTATTTGTCGGTTATGGTCCCTTCCCATCTATATACAATATGTTATATGATTTGGTTTCTCCTCATGCATGTTTGGCAAAAGCATTGATCATTCATGTCATATTGAGTTATATCCTTATGTATGATTATGCATCTTGTTTGTACTGAGATGTCTTTGTTTGCAGCATTGCACCCCACATACTCAGTACATTCCAAGTACTAACGCATATTTTGTCCGGATGATCTAACCATGTAGGGATCGGAGCTCTTATTCATCCTCCTCCACGTGTAGTCAGATCGTTTGAAGATTGCTACTAGTGGTCCTCCATTTTGGGGACAACATCCACTTTCTTTTTATGCTTTTTAAGACTTATCTACTTTTGGACATTTACTTTTGAGGGTGAGCCCAAGAGATGTCTTGGCCCCCGTTCCATTCGTAATAGAGGTGTTGTTGGATATGGCTATGTATGCTATAAGCTTGACTCTTATTATGCTATGTATTATGGAGAACTCCCATAGACCTTATCCCCTTTTATGCATGTTGTATGTTGATGATGAGATGAAAGTCCTAAGCCCTTATATCCCCATAGCGTGAGTCATACATACCCGCCCCTTAATCTTTATTTGCTATGTGATCATGCTAATCTTTTTCCCTATAACATCCCCATAGCTTGAGTCCAAAGTCCAGGTTCCCCTAGAAATTATTTGTTTGTTGCTTAATTATGCTTCTGCAATCAAGGATGTGCTACTTATGCTTAGAGGCTTGTTTGGGATTCCTTCGGGTTCCCCATTCGCCGTGTCACGTCTAGGCCTTAAGCTTGAGTCATGATAGTATTCTTACGGCGTAGATGAAGTGGAAGCTTGCCTCTGGAGTCTTATGTCATAAAAAGGTACCACTAAAACTTAAAGGTAAGTTCTACAGAGTGGTGGTTAGACTGACTTTGTTGTATGGGATGGAGTGTTGACTAGTCAAGAACTTTCATGTTCAAAAGATGCAAGTTGCAAAAATGAAGATGGTGATATGGATGTGTGAGCATACTAGGAGGGATAAGATTAGAAATAAGGATATATGAGACAAGGCGATTGTGGCCTCCGTGGTGGACAAGATGAGGGAAACAAAGTTCAGATGATTTGGGCATGTGAAGAGAAGAAGCGTAAATATCGTAGTGAGAAGAGGCGAGAGGTTGGATATAGTAGGTACGAGAAGGTAGAGGTAGACCGAAAAAGCATTGAAGAAAGGTAATTAGACAGGACATGGCGCAGCTTCAGCTTACCGAGGACATGACCTTACATAGTATGGTGTGAAGATCGTGAATTACAGTAGAAAGTTGGTAGGTAGTGGAGTGCTGCCTTGCTTTTTGAAAGGTTTAGGCTTGATAGTGTCTACCATAGTATTAGCCTTATTCTTGTATTTCTTGCTTTTGGTATTTGTAATAGTTTGTTGTCTATTATTTTTTTATTATTGTTTTATTATGTTATTGCTACTATTTCCTTATTAGTTGTTATGTTTCTTCATTATCATTTTTCCTCTTCATGCGTACTTTGATTTATTGTACTAGAGTCGATGGTTCTATTGAAACAGACCCTCTACCTCCTTGAGGTTGGGGTAAGGTTTGTGTACACTCTAGCCTCTTCAAGTCCCACTTGTGAGATTTCACTAGGCATGTTATTGTTGTGGGGCTTCCTCAAAATAAATGTCATTATCAAAACCTGCATTGATTTTTATGATTTACATCAAGAGAGTAGAGATGGAAAATGATCAAATATCAAGAAAAAGGGATCAAGAACTGATCAATCCTACCTATCCTTCATCACCTTCCAAGGGATGTCAATTTTCCGTAGGTGTACAAGATTCATGTATTATATGGAAGAGAGAAACAAGCAAAAGGAAGATGTGTGTCTGGATAATGTCCGTTTGTACTTAATTCTAATCATTTAAAGGAGTCCATCAACTAAAGCATGTAAAATAACAAAAATACAACTCAGATGTCATACAATGAAGAGGGTTCAGATTCTAAAACGTTATTCATTCATGGGAAAATGCAGCTCTCGATTCTTTTATGCATAGCTTCTAAAATGTAGAGAATATAAAAAGGAAATATATCCAAACCAAGGAAAAAGTTCCCAAGAGGGGAGAAGAGGAAGCTGAAGCAGAAGAAAATACCAATACTTTAAAAGATAACTTTACCTCAACAAATTGGTTTTTCATGCACTTCAATGATGTCATCATCCTCCATCCCAAGACTACTGGGAGTTGCATTTGGATTAATTTTATCCCCGTCAAAGCAGAAAACCAAATTTTGCAGCTCAAGCTTGACTTTATCAGCAAACAATTTGAACAGCCTCTCAAATTTATCATCCTACGTGAATATAGAATAGGAATGTAAGCCATAACAACAAGAAGAGAGCAAAATAACAAACAAACAGCATACAGAAATATGAACCATACAAGTTTAACATGATGTAGAAACAACTTTGGAGTGAAATAGTTCAAGGCCAAAATGAAAGAAAAACTAAGCAATATCTGGAATATTAATGGCATATTATTAATGTTAATAAGTGCTGATCACTTCAAGGCATGACTGGTGAATGTTTGATGAGCCTGGATGACTGTCATCTTCCTTGTTTTTTCGATAATTGTGGTGTGCAAGTCAACTTGCGTGCACCTCAACTAATTTCACGGGATATTAGTCACCAAGGCTAGAATAGATGGGAAGAAATCACCTAATTTTTTATCTAGGAATTGAACCTGAGACTAGGTAACTCCATAATGGTTAATTGTCAAATAAGTTATATCAAGATATGATGTTCGATTTTCCAGATGGTAATTAAAGCAGTTCTTATATTATTAAAGAAAAAAAGGTCTCTCTATTAAGTTCATCTACAAAAATAACCAATTCAATAGTAACGGAGAAAAGGTAGGGAGCTAAATCCTGCAGCTTTTGGTACAGATTTGTTCCATCATGAAAGCGAACTACAACAAAGTTGATTAGATCCTAAAGTGGCATCTGCTTTTTTAAATAGGACACTTTACAATTTAGTCATTTTCTGATGCACCTTTTCAAATGTTTATTACATAATTTAAATATATGGTACCACCAGCTACCAAGCTCTCAAGTCTTTGAAGTTCCATAAGAAATGATGAAACCGTCCAAACTAATTTCTTTCCCTGCATGCTCAAAGTAAACTTATATCCATTATAGCAATAATCACCTTATCCTATGCTATTTCTGCATATGTTACATGAACTCAAAAACTTGTACCAGTTGATGCATCTACACTTACACATGTATGTCGATCTTTTAGTGTTTTTTGCTAGTTCACTTACACTGCAGTCATATTTGTTTTAAAATGCTTTGACACAAATGAAGTTCAAAGTAACTTACAGTTTTGTGCATATTGCATTTAAAGATGACAAGAGAAATACTTCAAAGAACTTTTTATACAGTTGTAGAATTAAAGCCCTCCTATGATCGAGGCTTCCAAAGTAAAAATCAAATGAGCCTACAACATAACTTCACACACAACACTTCGCAGACAGCACATTTTAAAACCTTTTTTTTTTTTTGAGAAGGAAGCACATTTTAAAACTTTGCCTCACTTAGGCTCCGTTTATTGGTAATATAAGCGGGGGGGAAAGATTAAAGTTGAGACAAGTCAACTTCAAGAAGTCGTACATTATAAGCATCATTAAGCACTTGAGCTGTATATATGTAACAGAATATGGATGATAATTGTAACCTACTTATGCACTTATTGAAACAAAAAGTTATTTAGTTTCTCCTATGTAAACGAACTTATTAATACCTTGAAATCAATAAAAAACCAAGTAATTCTATAGAAAGCACTATATTCACCCCTATTTTTATCAGGAGCACTATGCATTTATTTTTTAGGATAACATCCTTGTGTTTGTATAATATCCATTGTTTAGGATAATATACAAGTATATACTCTATTCTACCTCAAAAGACACATCATGAGAGTATTATGAATGAAAGAAAGATTATAGAACACCTCTTTAAAACATTATAGTGCAGATGACATAACTACACAACAGATATGCAAACTTCTACATATGTAAATAGATGAACTGCAACCCCAAGGAATACCACATAAATGCGAAATTGCTTCGTCCCATCCTTGTCTTGGATAGAAATGACCATTTTAGCTCTTTCACTTGAGGATTTTGACGGCATCTCAGCAACACTATCTTGAAGTGAATGGAGTGAAACACTAAGATCTCTTTTTACAGATTCTTCAACATCTCGCAGCCCATCCTTAGCTGATTGGGCAAATGATGCCAGCTCTTTCTTTTTTAATCTACAAACAACCACCCATAATAGTAAAGAGAAAAAGAGAAGAACAAGAGCAAGTGCAACCTAATTAGTACTACAAATCTTGTCAAAGAATACAAAAGCCTCATGTTTTAAAAAAATGAAAAAAGAGAGACCCTCCCTATTTACTAAACCCTAAACAGAAGAAATCGAGCATAGGTTGGTGGTAAGCTGTCATGGAACCAGAACAACTTTAATTGATGAATAATAATCTCAATGCTAATTAAATCTAATAACAAGAATGATGGGCAATTCTATGCTTTTTCTACTTGACACAATCTACAACAACAACATCATACCAAGTATATAGTCCCACAAGTGGGGTCTAAGGAGAGATCGGTGTATGTTGAACGTACCCTGGTCTACACCCCTACCTTTGTGAGGTGTAGAGATTATTTCCGATAGACCAGAACTTTCGCTATTTGACATAATCTATTTTTTTGAATTCAACTATCTCATTTAGGAACTTAACTCGTTAAAGATGGGCTATACCAAAGCAAATAGAATTATCTAAGCAGTTGCCACCTAAAGAAAACAGACGTCAAGTTAGATTCACCAAAAGGGTGTTAATATTTACATCAACTTTATTAAATGATACTTGGAGAATCCATCTTCGAAAAGTGAAAATTCATAAGATCACAAAACTCATATGTCATTCAAAATAAAGGTGCAGGAAAATTCATACAATCACAAAACTTAATACTTCATTCAAAATAAAGGAGCAGGGAAATCACCACACTCTAATCAGACACCAAATTAAATTAATTCAATTGCGAACCTATCGCCATTAAGCTTTTGTCAGGAAACATGAAATGCAAATCTCAAATCATTGGAAACAAAAGAATATAGAAATCGAACTATGAATTTACCTAATTTCCTTTATAGTTGAATCTTCAACAAGATTACTAGTATGAGCAGAAATCTTTGGGGAAGGTGGCAGCCAATCCTCTACTTCTTCATTGCAGTCAATTATTTGAACTGCCTCATTTTTGTCTTCTTTCTTTTCGACCTATTTCCATATCCAATTCAAAGATTAAATTAAGAAATTGAGGAAAAGTAAATCTATATATATATATATATGTGAACATTAAAGAAAAGAACTTACAGCAGAATCAATCATTTTCCGTTTCTTTGAGATAACTGGAGACGAGTCTGGACTATCATCTGTGAGTTTCAAAAGAAATATGGAATAAATCGTAAGAAGGAACAATATAAAGCAGATACATAGATTAACAATGCTGTCAACCGACTATCGTACATCAGTATTTCTTATGAATAGGACATTGAGAGATAACTTATCCACCACATAAAAAAAAAAAAAGATGACGCCGATGCCTGTGGTTTTTTTTATGCTAAGCCAAAATATGCACATTCTACAGCAACTACATCTGACTCACACAGGTATACAACCATATATGAGAAAAGGGAGCTGACCATCAAGGCAGACAATATTGAAGGGAGTATTGAATGGCTGAACACGTCTGTAATCAAAAAGCGGCTCCAGTTCTTCATCCTGCGAAATTGAAATGACAGAGAGAAAAATATCAAATTCGCAAACCCTAAGATGTTGGTAGACGTAAGACGTTACAACACCACACAGCAGAATAGCACCATTTCAGAATTCCTCAAATATCTCTCGAAATTTCAGTTGTCTCGCGGAGAAGAAAGTGACGGCTGGAGCAATTCCTTCTTTGCTTCTCGTCCAACAAATAAAACGCACAAGAACAAAAATCTCTATGTAATTACTTTATTTTATTTTATAACTAATACTTTTACTTTTACTAATATTTCCTAATATATAGAAGGCGCTTCGAAAGCACTTGACTGTAGTCCCGCCTGCTTGCTCCCAGGGCCTCTTATAGTCATTTCAGGTATTAGTGTTACAGAAATGTGAGAGGGTGACAAAAAAGTTTTCAATAAAAAAAAGGTAATTGTTAGATAATAATTGTTTTTGCTTTTGATAATGGAGCACTATATTGATAATGGAGCATTATGTTGATAATGGA